>ML790190.1:13920-46191 GCA_009831015.1 Picea engelmannii | reverse complement strand
AAATCTAGGAACACATAAATATATAAGGAGACAAAAGAATAGTTTTATTTGGAATATATGAAAAAAAGAATAGTTTGTTACATATCCCTGGAAATGTAAATGCGTTTGTCATATAGACTGGGATTGGGGCTCCCGCGGACCATAAGAAAAATATGTACAAGAAATAGGACTATGGAAAGAAGAAGTTGGACACGGTAGAGTGTAATACCTGAAAAGTAGAAATGGGAAGATATCATCTTTTTGCTATAGATATCTACTCAGAAAAGGTGGAATAACTGGATTGATAAAGAAAGGACTATCAGTATACACTTACAGGCATGGTACATATAAGTAATTTTGGTATTTGTTTGTTGATGCCCTTTCCTGTTGGTTTTTGTCGCCGACCCGCTTGAATAAGTGGATTGATAAAAAAAAGGATTTATGCATTTTCTTGTTGGATTTCGTCGGCGATCCACTTCAAGTTCTCTTCAATATAGCTTCTTAAGGGAGCAACGTTGATGTCATTCCAGATTTTAATGTTGAAAAGTTAATTTTCTAATTCGCTTAGATCAACAGAAAGATTACGCAGAGCTTGATTAATGTCTCCATTATGTACCGAATACCAGACTAGACAGTTGTCCACCTCTTCTTCATGATATTCAAGAATCCTGTAAAAAAATTCTAAAGACAAGGCCTTAAAATTATCAACTTGTTTATCGAAATCTTGCTTGATTAATGCCAGCGAGTTGACGATTAAGCTGGGGTCCTGGAAGTTTTTTGTCCTTCCTGCTAACTCTATTTTGGTGAGCTTTGTAAATAATGTTTTTTTCTTTGATATTGCTTGCTCACATGATTGGACGATGAGATACAGGTTCTTCACCTTGTCTTTCCAGGATGCTTCTAATTGAGTGAGCCGTTTTTTGGATGGGAGATCATGTTGTCTTCCTGTCATGTCTGGAATGTTGTTGACATGAAAGGCAAAAGGGATGACCATGTGAAAATAGAAAGTTTCTTCATTTTTTAAATCCGTCTGTAGAAGTTGGAGCAAGTTATGTGCCCTGCTCCCCAGGGACTCCATATTATGTAATGTTTATCAGGCCTTAATAATCAGTTCCATTCTTTTGTTGATATTTTTCTCCACGTATCCTCTACAGGATGCGCGGAAGTTGGAGGAGCCTTTTAGATTTGTTGTAGGGGTGCAGGTAGTCGCAGGCAGGGCTATTTCCAAAGGACTGCCAAGAAATGGCATAGGAAACAAAGCTTCCTCTAATTCCTTAATCTGGTTCTTTAGTCTGGCATTCTCAGCCTCAATGAATCCAACGGAATCATGAAGAGCATCTCCGGTTGTCGTGTGAAGTTGAGAGATTTTGGACGCTTGCATATTGGCAAGGTCAAGTTCTGAACAATGTTTTATTTTCTTATTTTTTACATCTCTTTTTTCAATGATTAATTTTTTTGATTCGCTTTCAAAAATAACACTCTGGAATACGAAGGATTCATCTTTGTCAAAAATTTCGGTATCAACCATGTCCATTGAGTAGGCATGGTGAATTGCATCTATGAGCTAATCAAGGTTGCAGAATATGCTATCCAGATCCATGTTTTCACTGTAAATTTTGGGTTTCTCTACCTCCCCTACGGAAAGCTCGTAAGGAAGATGTTCATTGTATCTCTACAAAATTGTTGTGGAGATGTTGCCAGTAGTTTATGAAAATGTTGGTTTGCTCCGGACATTGCTTGAAATGAAGAAATGGAGGGGATAATATAACCCCCCGGAAACGTTGGTTCAATGTGTGTGAATGGAAAATCTCCTCATTAATGACAATATCTATGTGTCTTGTATGGTGACCTGTTAGAAGTAAAGCTTAATTATTGAATAATTAGAAGTGTGAAGGTGGCGGTTACGACAAAGAACATTTAAGGATTGGAGGTTTATTGAAGGAACAAAGCTGGCGGCGTGCGAATGACATTCCATGGTATTTGAAATTAAGACTGGGAAGGAATAAGAAAAGCCTCTGCAAATATTGCATTAATGGAAGAACTTCACGAGCCTTGCGCGCATCAATAACAACTTAGACGGTGCATGTACGATGACCTGTTAGCATTAAAGATTTAGAAACANATATAAACATTATTTCTTATTATGGACACATGCGAAGGTGATGGGGATGGGGAAGAGCAAGCAAGGAAGGAATGGCCAAGTTTGAAACTGCATGATGAAACTGGTGAGTGTCCAATGGTGAAACTGCATGAGTCGGAATTGTTGACTGCAAAATGCGTAAAACGTAAGAAGGCATGATGGTGCAGTTCAACAGAGGGTTTGTATATTTGGGGAATTGCGGGAAAGTGGCTAAGTATGGAAAGTGTGACTTTGTGCAGGCTCTCAGGGAGAGTAGCGAAGGGAATCATGTACAGTCTTTGGATAACGGGTTCTCGGGCTGGCGGGCTCAAAAGTGGGCCTCTATTGCTCTGTTTCTTACAAATAGTACCCAAACTTGCGCGATACATAAATTGAGAAGCAGACTTGTGGGCTAGACATTGCACTTCTATTATTCTGTGTCCTTCAAACAGTACTCAGAGTTCCGCGATATACAAACTGACAGATGAACTGCAGGGCTGGCGGGCCCAGGATGCCAATTGTTTATGGATCGGAGTTCCGCGATATAAAAATTTTGATATTCCAAAATTTAATTCACTGGTTGGACATTGCACTTGTATCAGTCCATAACACTCGGAGTTCCACGATATACAAATTGACAAGCAGACTTACATACTTAAGGCACTTTTTAAATCACGGGTTATCGGACAAGCGTGCTAAAAAACAGACGGACTGCAGGACTGGAGGGATGTATATCATATAACATATATGTTATATATCTAACATTATCTAAAAACATTATTTTCAAGTACTAAAATATCAATATTAAATATTGATATTGTACAATTTAATTAAACAAAATTATGAAATGAGTCACAAGTTCGAGTCCGGGTCCAATTGCGGATCACCGAAGTTTTGGGCACAGGATATCAGATTTATAAAGTACCTTTATGTACTTTTATAAGTATGGATATCAGATTTCATAGAGCATGTACGGATCCCTCATTCCGTACTTAGCCACTTTTTGGATCGTGGGTTCTCGGGCTGGCGGGATGAAAATTGGGCCTCTATTGTTCTGTGTCCTACAAATAGCACCCAGACTTCTGCGATATACAAATTTATCAGCAGACTTCGAGTTGGCTCTCTCAACATTGCACTTCTATTTTCTCGTGTGCTCCACACAACACTGGGAGTTTCATGATATACAAGTTGAGAGACGGACTCCAGGACTGGCGGGTTCAAGATTGTGATTGTCTACATGAATAACATATAACATATATGTTATATAGCTAACATTATCTAAAAAAAATATTTTTAAATACTAAATTATTAATAATGAATATTGATATTGTACAATTTAATTAAAGAAAATTAGCAAATGAGTCGCAAACTTCCAGTCCGGGTCCAATTGTAGATCACCGAAGTCTCGGGCACAAGAGTAGATGGACATGAAATCTGTCACTCCGTCGTCTGGGAACCCGCGAGCATAAACATGGATTACCAAGTTTTCGATGTAAGATGCACATTAGGAACACGGGGAACGAGATTTTGATAACGCGTAGCGCGGGACCCGCGGGCACAAAATTAGCTAAAGAAACCAAAGGGGTTGGTCTGACTCGCAGTGCATATTTCATAATTCATGTGCAACACCAACTATGTGCTGACCAGATCAGTATGTGTAGAAACCATGCAAAACTATATGTGTACATTTATAAAGTATGGACATGATATTTTATCGAGCATGTATGGATATTGCATTCCATACTTCGTCACTTTCTAGATCGCGGGTTCTCGAGCTAACGGGCTCAAAAAATAGGCCTCTATTGTTTTGTGTCCTACAAATAGCACACAGACTTCCACAATATACAAATTGACAAGAGGACTTGCGGGGTGGCTGAGATTTTATAGAGCATGTACACTTTTGGGGAACACAGGGAACGAGATTTTGATAACGCATAGCGGGGGACCCGCAGGCATAAAATTGGCTAAGGAAACCAAAGGGCTCGGTCCGACTCCTAGTGCATATTTCATAATTCATGTGCAACACCAACTCTGTGGTTACCAGATCAGTATGTGTAGAAACCAGGCAAAATTAAAGATGTACCTTTATAAAGTATGGACATGAGATTTTATAGAGCATGTACGGATATCGCATTTCATATTTGGCCACTTTCTGGATCACGGATTCTCGGGCTGGCGAGCTCAAAAAATAGGCCTCTATTGTTCTGTGTCCTACAAATAACACACACACTTTGGCGATATACAAATTGACAAGTGGACTTGAGGGGTGGCTGAGATTTTATAGAGCATGTACAGTTTCTGGATCGCGGGTTCTCGGGCTGGCAGGGTAAAAAACGAGCCTCTATTTTTTGGTGCCTTACAAATAGCATCCAGAACTCCGCGATATACAAATTGACAAGCGGATTTGCAGGTTGGCTAGCTCAACATTCTACTTCTAGTGATTCCCGCGATATACAAATTGACACAAAGACTCTAGGGCTGGCGGGATCCCAGAAACGAGAAATATATACCAAATATGCACAGATCCCTTATTCCATACTTAGCCACTTATTTGGATCGCGGACTTCCAGGCTGTACATTGGGCCTTTAATGTTCTGTGTCCTACAAATAGCACCCATAGTTGGGTGATATACAAATTGGCAAGTGGACTTGCAAGCTGACTGGCTCAACATTGCATTTCTGTTGGATGGCGGACCTGCAGGTTGGCGGGCTCTAGGCGCAAAATAAAAATAAAAATAAAACATAGTTGCAAACAAGTTCGACAAATACAGACAAAGTAAATGAAAAATTGTTTAGTATGGAACACGAGTAGAAAAAAAATGCCCTTTTGCATGGATTCCTCTACATCTCTGGGTAGGATTTCTTTGCAGCGTCTAGTTTTCATGTTTGTTTCTATGAACAAAAGTACAAAACAAAAGGGATATTAACATAAGTTGAGATGTAAATAAAAAAGCAAGTACTATGTACATATACAAAAAAAAAATAGAATAAGATGAATAGAGTAACAAATAGTTTTTAGGAGGATGTACCTTCTTCTTCTTCTTTGCATAATGTATATTTTATAATTCAAGTACAACATCGACTGTATGCTCACCAGAACAGTATGTGTAGAAATCAAGGAAAACCAAGAAGCTGGATAAAAAATAAAAAATAAAACTTTTGTTTTTACAACAAGCTATACAGATATGTTTTGAAACATAGAAATATGACTTTGCAATATGTTTGATATATATCTCATAATTCAAGTGCAATACCAATTGTATCGTGATCAGACCAATATGTGTCTAAGATAAACACATTGTATTGAGGAATGGGCACATTCGACCAGACATGGTCAATAAGTGTGTTTTGCAGATGGCTTGTGTTGTTCAAAAGAAAGCGGAGACTTTATTTGCACATGTATTTTTCCAATTCTTTTGTTCTGCCACTATTTTGTAGCATGTCAATATTGAAGTCTCCTACAAGTACAAGTCTACTATGTTGGAGAATGTTGCATGGGGAGCAGCAAACAGATTCAGTATTGCAACTTTTGTTTCATGGAAAAAAAAAATTGACAGCACCACTTCAACATTATTTTCTTCGATATGTATATGGTCCAAAATTGGTACATGTTTTTTCACCAGTATCATCACCCCATGTGTCACGTAACTTGATATGCAATTGTGATTTGGGAATTGTTTTCTCTGCATGCATAATGCCATGTGTGTTTCCTGCAAGCACAGAATATCAGATTACATTATATCATAGTCATTCGGTATATCATTCATGTGTGCATTTAAGCTGCATGTGTTAAGTGAGAGAATTGATACAGATGAATTTGCTTATATGGATTGGTAATCATAGTGCAGTTGTCATTTTGTGGTGGTCCTGAGTTGTTCCATTTCAATATCAACTTTATGTTTCACTTTGAAGTTATATTTTGTGAGAGGACTTAGTAAATACAAGGAGTCTATGCTTCTGACATGGGACAATGCTGTGTATGCAAGTCCATGTATCTGAATTCCAGCAGGCTGAAATGTAACATTATCAAGTGTTAGTCCTTGTGATCTGTGGACTGTATGTGCACATGCAAGTTTAATCGAAAATTGTTTTTGAATATTCAGTCGACCTGTCTTTGTTGATGTAGATATTGGCTTCGATATTCGCAAAATAGGTGTCCAATCGCTTCCAGTGTTTGAATTATATATATAAGACAACTTGCTTGCTTGTCACTTGCCTATATGCGGTTCATGGAACTTAATCCAAAGGACATCAAATTTTTCTGTCTTCATATAGCCTTTGAGTATTCCATCTGCACCATTGACCAAACCATCCTGTGAATCATAGTTACAGGCATATATTTCAACTAGCATTTCTAATTTGAGGACAAGTTGCAAAGGTAAAGTGATTGAATGTTCATGACATGGCACATTTCCATGGTTTTCTTCTTCCAAGTCAATTGAATTGATGATGATATCATCGTCAGGCATGAGCGATAGCATGTCGTTGTTATGCATTGCAACATCCTTATTTATGTAGAACAGGTAAGGGAACGTTGGGTCTGTTGGTGCAGGTCGTAAGCACCTCGAATTGATATAGGTTAAGTCATCATATGTTTGGTTGTTTGTGCGCATTCTATTCAGAATTGCAATGAATGTTTCATCTGTCTAGCGCATTGTAGTATGCAATTCAAAGCATTTAATAGTCTCTCCAGAAGTCATGGGTGATTGTTTCCATGTTAATGGTAGGTTGTTCAAATATCAAAGAATCTTGAATGGGTTGTGCCTGGTAAAGATTCCCACAGAATATCATGTCAATGTTTCCAAAGTGTTTCGTGTGCACATGTTGTATGCTTCTTAGTCGGTTGTCAATGGAATACAAGAACCGACTCCCAATCAAATATGTTTCATCTATAAAGATAAGTTGGAGTTCCTCATAAAGCTTAAATAATGTATCCAACATTTCCTTGCTAAGTGGAAGAAACTGTGACTTGTTAAAAGGCATTAAAAATGCAAAGTGGACTGTTGTTCCACCAGCATTATATGCAGTTTTTCCTGTGTATGCAACTATTAGGCCCTTTGGTTTCATAGCATCAGAGGAATTGTTTGAATCATAGATTCATATAATCATTTGGAACAGTGCTTTCGTTGTGAATGTCTTGATTGTTCCTGCTCCGCCTGTAAGGAACAAGTGCACAGGACTGTCCATGTTCAAGGGTTTTTTAAAAGCGATGTCCTTTAGAATTGTTTGTTGTTCGCGATTCAACAGACGTCTAATTTTGTGGTATTCATTATTTTCAATTAGGAAATGATGTTTTGTGACTTGAAAACCAAGATTAATACATTTTTCACTTCCACCTGCTAGAGGACGAGGCAAATCCGCTTGTAAGTCATAGGACTCAGAAGGAGTTCTGGTTGTTTTTCGGTTTGTGAATGTCTCATCATGATCGCCAGGGTTTTCTAGGTCATTAAGTGCAACTTCTAGATCACCCCATGTTGGATTAACATTGTAGGTAAATCTAGCTTCATTGATGTGCACTATAGTCTCAGACGCAACATACGCAGCTTCCCATGTAGAAAAGTTATGTTTTAATGTCTCTTCGTTTTCATCGAACGGAACGTACAGCAACAGTTTTTCTCTACAATAGTTTTAATAGTCACAATATTTATTGTATTTGACAAACCGTATCACAAAGGGTTTTTTTCTTTTTGATATGGGTGCACCATTTTTTTTGTAATGCGATATGAATTCTGCTAAGCAGATATGTCTAATAGGATATGGACGCTGGAGGTAATAATCAATAATAGAGCGACATAGCACGTCTTCTGAATTGTCAGGCTCTTGTTGTAGCAAAACCGATGATTTAAGCACAAATGTGTGTTTTTCAAGTGGAGATGTGTTTATGAAGACACATTTTCTTGAACTACAAGTGAGGGGCGGGGAAAGTGCAATGTGAATTGCTTACTGAGCACACATTTGTTGAAGATTAAGCAATGTATTACCAAGTGTGTGTATCATTTGTATGGCATCAATATAACTTCTTTCATGTTCTTTGTGTATTCTTATGAATGCACTTGTCACAGATTTGTCAACCTTTGCCATATACAAGGTACAGTACGATGTTGCAGCATATGCATTGAGCACGTACTGTGCATCTGTGTTTGTTTTCCACATAACTGGCATGTCCTTGGAGAAACTATTGTTCCAAATATGGGAAAGTTTTCATTTAAGGAAAATTGTTGGTTGCCTAAACGTGCATTGTATGGCTTGGATGTACTCATCTTCTGATAGATTTACCTCTGTCAAGAAGGCATCAAAGCTCATCAACTCATCAAATTCTCCTTGTTCTAGAAATGCGAACAAGGATTTAGATTTCTCAACAACAACATTGTCCTCTAAACTAAGTAGCTCTATGATTTTTGTAGCTCTCATTGGCGGCAGAGGAAAGTTGTATCTACAATGCAAGTTTTTTTGTTTTCTACAACTTCTCGTATAGTAATGTCTATGGACTTTGGCAAGTTCTTGATCCAAATGATTTGTGTTGCATGTTATGTATTTATCCACAAATTGTTCAATCTCTAAATTGTTATCAGCTCCATAGACTGGTGCACCCTCTATCCACAACAGTGCGTGGTCATGTTCATTTCCCCTATTCTGGAATTCAGTCACAAAAAAGTAGTCTGATATTTTTTTGAAAAACGTTTCATCATGGTATATCAATTGTCTCAAAGCATTTATTCTATATCTATAGTAGCGAGTACATGTCACTGGGTCTTTTCTTATGAGGTAGTCAATGTCATTATTTTCCAGTGTATCAGTTTATTTTTTACGTTTCCTATTCCTATGCAGGTTAGATACAGCAGCCACCAATGGATCCCAGCAATGCTCTGCACTTGTAAATGTGATGAAAAATGTTGGCGAGCCCAATTGTCAAATCATTGCAAAAATATTTTTTTTGTTTTGTTGCAAATAGTCAGGAGAGGTACGAATGTTTTTGAAATCTATGTATCCAATATCAAATTTCAGAATTTTTTCTAGGTTTAATTTGTACTTCACATCCTTGGCCAACAACTTTCTTCCTTGTAACTAGTCTTTTCTTATTCAAACCCACATGCAGGACAGAACTTGCTCTATTATTATGTGCATTGTTTTGAAAAATAAATTTGTTATGTGACAGGAGAAGTAACTGCTTGAATGTAGTAGCTCTCATCGGACTATTTTATGATAACTGAATCGTTTTGTAATATCAGTGGCACATGGATCTCCATAGAAGAGTGTTGGAAAGTTCATTTCCTCAGTGAATTTGTCCTTGAATATTCCAAGTGGACACTGTCCCTCGGTAGGTGCAATTTCGACAATTTTGTCTTGCAAGTCACAAATGCACTGTGAATCAGTGAATCCATGCACCAATGTTTCAGCAGATGTTTCATTCTCTGATTCATCACTTGTATCAAAATCACTAGGATTTTCGAGAGTGTCTACAGAGTTGTCATCCTCTTCTGCAAGAACATTGTTCCAAATGTCATTTATACAAATGTTTTGTGCTTTGTACAGGGCCCTGGAACATAATTCAGTTAATGCTTTCATAACAACATGCACACACACTTTGCCTATCTGATAAGCATTTTTGTATCGAACACGTCTTTTCATATCCATAGCAATTGTCATTGTATTGTTAATGAATTGTGGCAACGCTTTTTACACAACATCTAGCTGAACAGGCACATTAATAATTGATCCTGTTAAGCCCATCTGGGGTCGTTTATAGCCCCAAGTTCTGATTTGAGCAAATGCAATTCGCAGAGACACAAGTCTCTCCTCAAATTCCGTAAGTGCACTTACATCTGGTAGTAGTGTATTACATCTTATTTGGTCAGGGGTTGCAAACTGTGGCAGTTTTCCATTTTCAAGCGATCGTTTGCATGGAAGACAAACTTTGCCACTGGAAAATGGTGTCTCGTGTGTTGTCAAGCGGAGGTATTCTGCTTGCAAATCAAGCATGAAAGACTTAGTGTTTTTTGAAAAAATAAATTGTTCACAAATTGCACATGCAATGGAAGGAGTGTCTTTAATTTGTTTCATGTAGGTCTGTCTTGCATTTTTCTTTCGCAGGGAAGTATGGGTAGAAACTGTTTCCTGGTTTTCATTGGTAGCACTGCATGGTGTTGCTTCTAGACCACGAAATTTCACAGTTGCATGACCATTCTGGGATATGTGACCGTACATGTTTTTGTTTTGTTCTGCACGAACAAATTTCTTTAAATTGTGATATGTGAGTTTCTCTCTAAAATGAAGCATAGCAATGTATTTTTTTCTCTCGTGCGTGACCTTTTTCAAGTTGTGGTAACTTACTCTACGTTTTTGGCCCAAGGGCACAATGAGCTTATGGCGACTGGGATGAATTTCACTCTGACTCAGGTTCTCCTAAACTAGTCTACGTTTTTTGTTTAAGGTCTCTATGGCCTTATCACAACTAGGACGAATTTGACGCATAACTTTTTTCAAGTTGTGACAACTTACTTTACATTTTTTTCTTAAGCCATGTATGGCCTCATCACAACTGTGATGAATTTCACGCATGGTTTTTTTTGTTTAAGCCCTGTATGGCCATATCGCAACCGGGAGGAGTCGCTTCTCACTAAAAAGCATTCGACGCGTATGCAAATTCGATGTCGTTTGGGTGGCATGGACATTCAACCCTGAACCACCGATATGTCCAAGCAAAGGTTGATAATGGATATGTGTTGTATCTATTTTCAACAAGAGGATGTCAATTGTTCAATCGTAATTTGAATCAGTAAACCAAGAATGGACAGTGCCATCTGGCAAGGCCGACCAGACCTGGATATTTACTCTGAATATCATAAACAACCATTGCAAATAGAATCTGCAACCCTCCACATTCTCTTTTTCATATGGAAGCGCCATGTTCACAAAGTATTCCTGCCAACTTCCAACTACCGACATATTTTCTAGGAGATATGGGCAAAGGTGTTGATGCAAGCACCTAAAACCCTGTTGATTGTCGCCTATAATTGCATTGCAAAAGGACTGTACAGTGTAAATCCACAGCGACTGCACATCGAACTCCGCTGCCACCAAACAGCAAATTGCATTGAACAAAGTATCTCCACAGCTAGACACAACATTTGTTGCCAGCTATAAACCATGGCAATCTATGCGATGCAAAATCCGTTTCCATTGTGATTAAAGGTCTTTGCAAATGACGGACAAGTAAATATGAGGCCCTTCAACATTGCATATGGACATTTTTCTGTACAGTAGTGGTTCATAATGACCATTGATGGCATTAGCATCATGAAACAAGTTGCAATATGGATTGTCAAATGCAGTTTTGTTGAATAGTAGATATCTTGTTTTTCTTGTCAATGACCATGTTCCCACTAATATATTGAGTCAGTTAGACAGCCACCGTATACAAAACGTATCTCCCCAAAGTCCCCTCTCATGTGCAGGCAGAATTGGATATGCAGACAACCGCATCTTTCAAAAATACGTAGCGACATCATGTATTCCATGCAACTACTGAAGAAAATTAGATTCCAGTTCGTATTCATAGGACTCCAAAGCCTCAACATCGCCATTTTTAAAACAACTCAAGAAATAATCTATCAATCCATTGCGCAGCTCGGTCGACGAATACTGAAAATGCAGTAGAACCTGGAATGTATTGAAAAGGCAATCTCCAACAGTATACGAGAATGCATCCAATCTAAAAAGGCCATTGCTATGAAAAACCACGTCAATGTTGTCATGTATAATGGATTGTGTATCTATTTCATACAACTCAACATCTATTACTTCTTTCATCTCTTGAACTGTGATTTTCAAGTTGTTTGCTAGATACTTTCAGTTTGTATGAAAACAGAGAAAAGGAGGAGAAAAAAATAAAAGGTAGCAAAAAAATAGGGAAAGCAAAATAGAAAAACTACAAGCGCGAAACTGGGTACCAATCCTCGTATGTATCTTTCAACCTTCTTCTTCTCAACTTCAATTCCCCCCTAGTCCCCATAGCAGATGAGAAGAAAACAAACCCACACTGGAAACTAAACCAAATAGAAAAAACAACGCAAATAAATAACACCATAACTCTACTCAGCAAAAAGAAAACAGGTGGACGCAGTTTTCCAACCCACGGAATAAAATCATTCCCTGCGTCTACACCCTGCCGGATGGTTCCCTCTTCTGATAGCTCCGAACTACTTTTCGTAAACCCCTCTGCATTGCAATTTTCGAAAAAGCTATGGACGTGGCAGCCGGCATATGAAAATGCACGATTTCCGGGAACAGAAATTAAGAGCACAGACAAAGATGGTCTACAACAGAATTTGGAGGCAAGGACTCCCACCATTGAAAAATAGCAACAACAGGGAAACTTACCCGTCAATGAGGGATGACAAAAGCTCAGCCCCAAAAACTAGAAACCACAACAAAAAGTCCAATAGCTTGCAAAGTTGAAGAACAACAAACCAGTGAACAACCACGAAGAGGTCGAACTGCAACATGGTACTTTCTAAGACCTCTAACATAGTGAAACCAGCAATAAGACCTCCAATCCGTTGTCCAATTAAATCTATACAAACATGGTACTTTCTATTATATAAAAATCGATGTTTTCACTTCCCTTGTTCCAACAATAGATAATATGGAAATGTTTCTGATTAATACACAATATAATACGAGGTCAACGATTTATCGATCACTATAGTCTCTCTATACCTACTACAAAAACTAATAATGACAATAATAGAAAATATATCATCCACACTATAATCTTAATCCACTATTTAAAATTCTAGAACATTCACTAGTTAAACCTTTGTCTTGAAACACTTAAAAATCTTTGACAATACATTTTACACCTTTATAATAAAATATCATTATAACATTTTACACATTATAACAAAATATGATTACAACTAGAGTTACATCATCACGTGACTCCCATCCCATCCCATAAACCTCATCACGTGACTCCCATCACATCAATCTTATCATACAAATAATAATACATGATTTAGTAAATTCTGGAAAATTTACACCTTTATAATAAAATATCATTATAACATTTTACACATTTATAACATAATATCATTACAACTAGACTTGCATCACGTGACTCCCATCACATAAACCTCATCATACAAATAATAATGTATTATTTAATAAACTCTGTAAAATGTACACCTTTATAATAAAATATCATTATAACTTTTTACACATTTATAACAACAATATCATTTCAACTAGACGCCCGGATTTGACCTCAAGACCTCCTCCCAACACTTGAAGAAAAGTACTTGTCATTACCAACCGCGCTGTCTCACGGGACTATTTCAACTAGACTTACATCAAGTGACTGATAAAAGTCTTCCTATTCCAACTAATGGGTATCATAAAAGTCTTCCTATGAGTGTGTACAGTGTATTTGGCTGGAAAATGTTATTTTCAAGCCATCACCAGATTTTGAAAACTATGAGTGTATACAGTGTATTTGGCTGGAAAATGTTATTTTCAAGCCATCACCAGATTTTGAAAAAAGAGACACCCAATAAATTTTGGAAAAGCACGCTGACAGCTATAACAAAAGATTTCAAACGAGAGTCAACACTATATCTGCGTTGAAAAATGTTATCTTTCAGATCGCCGGATAAAGGCAACGGTGGCAAAGTGATTTGCCAAAAGACTTCTCATTCTTGCAGAATCTCGTTCACGTTATAGGGTTGAATTTATGGACACTGTAAACAGGTTTAATTCTGGGAAACAACGTGAGTAAAAAATGATTTAGTGTCCCTCCTCTCCATAACCCTCAGTCTCCTCTACGCCCACAAAATATAATAAAACCTTACTCTGAAATCTGATTCCATATCTTTCAATGGGCTAAATATGATGGTCCACGGCCATTGAATTTATATATCCATGCTATAAAGACCTCCTTGGAGAAGGATCCATGGGAATACATAGAGCACGCAGCTATAGACATGGGCAATCATTTTGATTGGAATCAGGGGATGTAAATTTGGCTGAAATCGTAATTATCTATTGTTTAAATTTCATTTTTAATACATAAATGAATTCAGCTTCCTGAAAAACCCCTTAAATATTATTATACAAACTCAACCATTTAAATCTACAATTCCAACTTTCTCACTGAATTTCAAATAAAATAGACCCAAAAATATGCTCAAATAAAAACCAAAAAGTAGAACTTTTAAAGTACTATATCATATATGAAGAACTTATTAATAAGCTAACATAAATAATCAAAACTGAAAACCTCATAAATTTTGTCAGAATTTATTAATAGGCCAACATAACTGAACAAAACCTAATAAATTTAATTTGACAAACAATATCACAACATAACTGAACAAAACCTAAAACCCTATAAATTTATTTTGACAAATAATATCCACTTTGCTCCACAGCATTAAATACTGTAACAGGTTCAATTTAGTGAACAATATTTACACAGTACAGCATTGAATATTGGAGTGGGTAGTGTATAGATCATCATATTCAAATTGCTTTTAAATCCAATAGTCAATACACCATCGGTGACAGCATTCAATGCTGCTTAAGATAGTTGATAAGATATTGGCCCCCATAAATTGACAGGAATTTATTAATAAATTAACACAGTTGAATAAAACTGAAAACTCCATAAAATTTGTCATTATGACAGAGAGATCAAATTGATTTTAAATACATGGGCCAGTACACCAACCGTGACAGCATTTTAAATCCAAGGGCCAGTACACCACCCGTGACAGCATTCAATGCTGCTTAGCACGGTAGCTATTGGCCACCATAAATGGTCATAATTTATTAATAAGGTGACACAACTGAACAAAACTGAAAACCCCATAAATTTTGTCATTCTGACAGAGAGAACAAAATAAGTGAGCAGCCTAGGATAATTAATGTAGACTGACACTAGATCTGGTGTCCTAGTATAATACAATTTATAAATGCTTCTTCAAGCCTTCTGATATTGAAGTGGGCATGCAGAACAATTTCAAGTGGGGGGATCCCGGATACAGATGTATAAACTGAGGAACTCTGTCTTTCACCTTAACTTAGGCAACATATATTTACATTATTTTCCAATCACCTTGCTTAGATGAAACAAGATTATCTGGTGTCCTAGTATAATACAATTTATAAATGCTTATGCAAGCCTTCTGATATTTTAGTGGGCATGCAGAACAATTTCAAGTGGGGGGATCTCGGATCCAAATGTATAAACTGAGGAACTGTCTGGAAGAGATATTTCACCTAACTTAACTTAGGCAACATATATTTACATTATTTTCCAGTCACCTTGCTTAGATGAAACAAGATTATTACTGTTTCCTAGATCGTATAGATCTATGTTTCTATTATGAATCTAATAGGCTTTTTGTTTTTTTAATAGAGATTTCTGAACCTATTTTTTTTAACAAGAGGGGATCAGTTTCCTGGCACATGTAGCTTCAGTGATTCTGAGGTGTTCTGTAGTAGAACCATGCAGAATGCTTTGGTGATACTTAGGTGTTATGTAGCAGAGCCATACAGAATGCACTGAGAATAAAACCGTAAAACTTCAGTAATTCTTCCGTTTTTATGTAATAGAACCATACAGAATGCACTGAGAATAAAACTTGATAAAACCATACAGAATGCACTGAGAATAAAACTTGGACTAATGATAGTAAACAAGCATCAATTTAGTGAACCACAGCCCAATAAAAGAATCTATGTTTTTTTTATTTTTATTGATAGATATTAAGATATCTCAATACCAAGTCAGAGATGGATCAATCCATAATTTACAGAGTTTTAATACCTCTCAGCCCTACCCCCTACACTGATCACAAGTTTGATCTACATTGAAAGATCCACATACCCCCAATATGATGAACCTTATATACATTCCAGATTTTGCAGATATTTAATACTTCTCAGCGCTACAATGATCACAAATTTATCTACAATGATAGATCCACACGAGCCCACAATACCCCAATATGATGAAATTTCATTTACATTGATAGATCACAGTGCTCCCATAGGATGAAATTTTATATAAATGATAAATCACAGTGCCCCGATAGGATGAAATTTTATATACATTGATAAATCACAGTGCCCCAATAGAATGAAATTTTATATACATTGATAAATCACAGTGCGCCAATATGATGAAATTTTATTTACATTGATAAATCACAGTGCCCCAATATGATGAAATTTTATTTACATTGATAAATCCACAGATCCACAGTGCCCCAATATGATGAAATTTTATTTACATTGATAAATCCACAGATCCACAGTGCCCCAATACCATGAAATCTATATATTGATAAATCCACAGTGCCCACAATTACCCAATATCATGATATCTATCCCAATATGATGAAATTTTATATACATTGATAAATCCACAGTGCCCACAATTACCCAATATCATGAAATCTATATCAGTTCCATAATTTACAGAATTTTAATATATCTCAGGGTTACACTGATCACAAATTTAATCTACATAAGAAATATCCACAAAGGCCCAAATATATCTATTTCATGATTTACAAACTTTTCATACCCTTCAGTTCATCACAAAAATCACAAATTTGATATATCTATTTCATGATTTACAAACTTTTCATACCCTTCAGTTCATCACAAACATCACAAATTTGATCTACATTAAAAAAAAATCCAAAATATACCAATAAGATGAAACATATATTCATGTTGTCCACAATATATCAATAAGATGAAACATATATATTCATGCTGTTGAGTTTTTCTGGAAATAAACTGTGTGCTTGAGTGATTAACTCTGAAAGCCTACACACTATAACATATATCCATTTCAATATTGTGTATTTCCCAAAATGAACATATGAAACATGAGCTACAAAACACTAGCATATCCACATACAGAAACACAATAATGATCATAAACATTCAGATACATCTTTATCACACTTTGATAAACACAAAGCACATAAGATTCATCCACGAACATTCTGTAAATATGCATGATTTTATTATAATATCAATTATAACAACAAAACAAACTGCTCAGTGAATCTCGCAGGCCTTCCACACAAGGGTGGAGCAGTCTCCAGAGAAAAGAATATGAATCATTCTGATGAAACAATGAAGCAAAGAAGAGACTTTCAACTACCAGAGGGAAACAACATTGAAGCCTACAGAAAGAAGGTGGCCAGAGCGGCTCCAAAGATGACCATATTCTCCAACTTGACAATGCTTCCTCCAGAGGGAGTACTGGTAGGGGGAGCAACAGGGGCAGGGGATGATCCTGAGGGAGCAACAGTTGGTGGACTTGGGGGGCTTGCATTAGGGGATGTCGAAGGGGGGGTGGCAGTAGGGGGGGAGGTGGCAGGAGCAGGAGTAACAGCAGTGGGAGCTGGAGTAGAAGCAGGAGGAGGAGTTGCTGGACTAGGGGCTGGAGCAGCCTTAGGAGAAACTGTAGGGGCAGGAGGAGAGGATACAGTTGGGGAACTTGCAGGAGCAGGGCCTGTAGTTGATGTCTTGGGTGCTGCAGATGGAGCCTTGGGTGTTGCAGCCGGAGCCGTGGATTTTGCAGACGGAGCCTTCGCTGGGGAGGCTGAGGGACTCTGTGCCCAACAGCTTCCACCCATCAGACCCAAAATGAGTGCCACTGTAATCATCATGTTCAACGCTGCCATTGTCTTGAGATGATCTATCAATCCCCACAGAGAGTTTCAATGTTCAAAACCCCAAAAAAACGCACAACAATGTTATCAGATCAGAGCTGATTGCTGGAACTGAAGGCCTGCTGTTCTCAAATTCAGAGGGCTGGAGTGATTATGTAGAAGGAGATTGATTAACACCGCCCTTGAATGCTTGACTGGTCTGGGCTTATGTAGAAGGAGATTGATTACCACTGCCCTTGAATGCTTGATTGGTCTGGGCTTAAAATATAAGGGCTCCGTTGCAGGCCAGCTGCAATCTTCGTGGCCGACTGGGTCCCAAATATAACAAATCCAACTAAAATAAAACAAGTATGGCACAATTCCCCGCCTTGCAGGGCCTAGAAAACGTGTGCTGAGGCCTTTGGAAATCGTTTCCCACACCGTTAAATCACGCGGACGATACCCCCCATCACGCGCATTCGGAGATCAGATGGGCTGTTTGAACGCGGCCTGTTAGGTGGTGTGGCCGGTGATCACATGACATTGAAAAATTCTAGAAACTGAGCACAATTTACGAAGATATCAGAAGGTATCTTACTACAACCACAAATCCATTTGTTGAGATTTGTGATCCTTGTTCCTCGTCACATATCCATTTGTTAAGATTTTGTCTCACTCTTCTTTGACCATGGCCATGATTCATTATGATGTTTACTGAACTGATTTTGACGTTTACTGGAAACTAATAAAGTTTCGAAGACAAAAAAAAAAACGGGTTATAATTTGATGTTTTTGGTATTCGTGATGTTTACTTTTACCAGAAAGCGATAAAGTTTCTAAGTCCAATAAAAGGCGATAACGATGTTTATGGTCTCGCTTATATTTGACCATGGCCATCATCCATCATGATGTTTACTGTTACCTAATCTTATCGTTTTTTTGGAAACTAATAAAGTTTGTAAGACAATTTTTGTTTTTTTTTCTTTTAAAAGATAAAGTTGATGATTAAAATGTATATCAATTTATTAATTTTTATAATATCATTATTTATAATAATAATAATTTAATTTTAAAATTATTGTTAAGTTAGATATTAAATTGGTGTGTCAAATTTCAATAATTTAATCTGTTTTCATGTGCCTTCAGGTTGAAAACCCCTTAAAAATCATGCTATCCTAACGGTACAATATTATTTGTATGAAATAAATATCTCTCAAATCTCTATAACATAAATATAAAAAATTTGGAAAAAAAATCTAAGAGCAATTAAGTTATGAGTTTGGGTAGTTTTTTTCCATTTTTAACGGTAATTTTTGAAATAGTCAATTTGACACGTAAATTATATATATATATATATATATATATATATATATATATATATATATATATAATGATGATGATGATTAATGTTCATTAAGATCGAATTGGTTTATCGTACTTGGTATATAATAATATATATTATTAATAATAATAATATATATTATAATAATAACAATATATTATATAATAACAATAGGTCTAATGGTTAATAACAGCCTGAGTGGGCCTAATGGTTAAGAACATGTGTTTCCTCTTAAGAGGTCACAAGTTCAAATCCAAAGGGGGGTAGGGTAGTATACCTCCGTAGACTTTACCAGTCAAATTGTTGGGCGGAGGGGGGTCCCTTGTCCCACAAACAAGGGGGTCTCATACACCAATTTGGTGTGGCTTCATCGTGGATAGGTTTTCCAAAACCATCTTTGTAGACCTATAAATATCCTCCACACAAACCAAGGAACACAGACAATTGAGCAGGTGATTTCATTCAAAGATCTATCAAATTGATTTCCATTCTGCCATTTCCAGTCTGTCAGCGCCCCACTTTGTTGTATTAAAATGGGAGATATCACTGAGCGGTGATGGCGGTGGAACTGGTTACGGACACTGTTGTATTTAAAATGGGAGATATTACTGAGCGGTGATGGCAGTGGAACTGGTTAAAAACATCGTTATCAAGCGTTACGACGACACCGACATTCTGATACAAGAATTCCTCCTCAATCACGTTGACAGCTCTCGGGGATCCCTAGCTCTCCGTCGCCTCAACTTCATACACGACCGCTACAACATCTCCAACCAAGATTTTCCCTACACGCTATCCACCTTCATTTTGGATCCCTAAGTGATTTTGATCCAGGTGGATATCGGTGGCCACCCACCTTCTCCAACTGGCCCAAAACATGTTTCTGCCAATTTTGGTAATTTACTATTTTTAGCAGTTTTTAACTTCCGGGGCCATTTTGAGGCCCTAAACAATGTTTTTTGAGAAAATGGGGAGCAACATGGATCATAGATCATGTTTCTCACCCAAAAGTTGTAGTTCTCAGATAGATCTTTCCAACGAGCTATTGAGCGCCCCAAACGGAGATCGTATGCAAAAGTTACGCCCCTGGGAAGTTGACATATCAACTACCCCCATCAAGGCCTACAAACATTTTGGCTTTTCATCTTCCGGGGTTAGGGTTTTGGATTTTACTTATGTTAAAAAGGCCCTTAGAGCCTCATTGTAATAATCATCTTCTCACGGATGCGAGTAGCCGTCACATCTCTTATCAGAGATAAGCTACCACCATTCTAGCGAGTCTTTCACTCTGTATTTTACAGTCTTTGTACATTTATTTCATTAATAGAAATCGTGTATTACTGTATATCTGTG
Source organism: Picea engelmannii (assembly GCA_009831015.1). NCBI lineage: Eukaryota > Viridiplantae > Streptophyta > Pinopsida > Pinales > Pinaceae > Picea > Picea engelmannii. The sequence continues at coordinate 25,724 of ML790190.1, read as the reverse complement.
ACTCTTGTTTTATTTCCGCTATATCTCTTTTATATTGTTGTCTCTCTTGCAATATCTCTGAATATTTCTGTGTTATATCTCCGCTCTCATTTCGTGCTGAAAATAATCCGGATCAGATTTGCCTCCAAGTACGCTTGCTCACTGCCCTTTCCAATGCATTTAATTGATTTTCAGACTAATGTGAACGAGCCTTTGTGTTTTCATTTGTAGGTTCAGTCATCGAGATTGGACGGAAAAAAAGATGATGACGAACTTCGCGGTGTAGCGAGACATCGGCACGCGAATGGGCATCTGAGATATTCCCGACACGGTGGAGGGAGTGGAGATCTTCAACCGACAATACGAAGCAGAGAAAATGGTATACTCTAATTCCAACTAGGAGATCAACGATACCACGTTGGATCTCCGACGGATCGTATATTGCTTGTTTGAGGAGAGGCTTATGGATTCCATGGGTTATCCTCGTCAGCCCTACTAGATTATCTGGGTGGTGGAGGTCGTCCTGCAGATCTATGTTGGTAGTTTTACAAGATGGTTTCTGCCACCGAGGCCGTTGAGCTGGTCGACAGAGAGGATTTCGGTGAACGAGGGGGGTGAAGAGGAGGAAGGGGAGAAGGTCCATAAAGTGAGATACAACGAGTATAAGCCGAAGAGTTATCCGAAGGGTTACCAGATAGATGAAATGGGCAATGGCAAGCCTGAAGAACTAGGCGTGGCGTTTGGCGGAGATCTCATCTGTCCAGTGTTCCCTTCCTTCTCAAATCCTAAGAAGCAAAAGATTTGGTGAGGAGCTCTACAGGTTGAAATTAGCCATTAGCATTCAGATTGTTTTTTTTCACGTGGAAAAAAATAGTTCCATTGTTATTCTATTATGAATCAAATGAAACTTTCAATTACATATGGATCATAAGTGTAATGATCACATTGAAGTATCAAAATAAGACTGTAAACAGTTCTTTTTCTATCCCAGATTTCTTCATAAAGTAAAATATCTACATAATACATATTTTTTTTATTACAAAAATATCAAAAAAGGTACATCTATAGTGATCAATCTTAGAAAATATAGAATTTATCTGTTGAGACAGCAGTTCCTTCGACAGTTTCTTCATAAAAGAGTCAGCAGTAGTTTGCTTTAAAGCCTTAGCATTTAGATTGTTAATGGCTTCATGTCATATTGTTTAGTCTCTACATGATGTCGTGTTGTGGAAAATGTTCTCTCCACTAAGATTCATAAAAAAAAATTAGTGTTCCCATATGGATGGAGTGTAAACATTTTAAGTTAAGTTTTTACCCTTTTTCCATTTTTTTAATGTGTTTTTTTTTTTTTAATTTGATTAAAAAATTAGAAAAATTTGCATATTTAAGTGATTAAAATTACGTCCCCGAGGTGTAGGACAATCGGTGATGGAGTGTGCTGTTAAGGTGCTCTGTGATGTTAAAGTCATCGGTTCGAAACCTGCGGGGACAAAAAATCCAACCATGTTAAGGGTTGGTGTGACTCAGGTCAGGTGCGATCCCCGGGTGATTTTGGTGACTTGAATGCCCCTGAGTCGTGGTTTATTAGCCACAGATTAATCCCACATATCACGGACAAACTAACAAACAAACAAAAAAATGATTAAAATTACATATTTTCCAATATGTAATACATAACACCTTTGAACATAGCCTCCTATAAATTCATCACCCATTTTAATGTGAGTCCACCATGATTATTATTTTTTTAGTGATTTATTAAAATTTATATAAAAATATATTATAATAATAATAATAATGGTGTATATTTTTTATATATTAAAAATAAATTAGTTGAGTGGTGGTAGTGATTATCTTTCTCTATAAAGTAAAAATATAGAATAAATGTTCTCATTTAAAAAATAATTTATTTATTTTTTGTTTTGATGAGTTATGAAGTTCTAGAAATTATTAATGATAAATGATATTTAAAATAAACTTATTTTCATATTTGGAGTTGTCTAATTTTATGTTTTTTTGTAGTTATAAAAAAAGTTAAAGTTTCTATAGATTTGAAACTTTGTTTAAATTTTTTACAATTTGAGTTAATTTATAATTGGGTAAAACATTTTCATACAAGCATGGTTCCTACTTAAAATTTGTGTGGGATTCTATCATATATATATATGATAAAAAAGAGGATTCATTTGCTACAAGATTAATTGAGTTTTTCATTTTCTATTTCTTTAAGACATTACAAAATAAAATGTTTTTCGTCTTCTACTTGTTTTTTATAACAACAATAGCATATTCTTTCCTCTTATGGTGTTTATGAGTAGTCTAGTGGCAAGTGTCACTATGACACTAATAAGAATTTGTTTTTATTTTAGTAATACTACTTTTCTTCTTTAAACTTACTACATTCAAAAGGCAATATTGATCTTCTAACTTCTTTTAATGATCATTTTATATGATCAAAAATCAGATTTGAATAAAAAATTAATGGTTTTAATAGTTCAACAATGACAAAGACTCACAAAATCAAAAGGACGACCACAGAAGAAAATATTGAGCTTACAAGGTTTATGACGAGATCATAGGAAGAAATTGATAGTGTGAAGGGCCCCGCACTTGTCCAATATGCTATCACGTGCCTCCAAAGTGTGGCATTGCCAATGAAGGTAGAAGTTAATTAAATGATTAAAAGAAGGAAAACACAAATGACAAGGAAACATGAACTAAGACGCCATGAACAAAAGTCAAATGAGGAAGAGCACTATGGTTAGAAGGTTGAAGTGTTGGGGATGCTTAACCTTCCAATTGTTCCTAGCAAGCTAATCCAACCAATAAACTATTACACAATTTTGGAGAAGGGTTCTTTGGCAAGGAAGATAAAGATTGCATATGAAATTTTTGAGATTGTTTTTTTGTAGAAGCTTGGAGTGCCAAAAATATGATTGTAATTCTACGATCACTGAGAAAATAAGGCTAAGCAAAGTCATTCCATATTGGTTTTCCCATTTAGGTTTCCAAGGTAAAATTATGTAGTCTATTATGTGTTTACTTTCTATGTGGTTGTTTAATTGTTCTATGAGTGCGGTTTACATGTAGTTGTCTTAGTCTGATGTGATTTCAATAGTATACACCACACGCTACAACACTTTCAATTCACCACATGCTAAAGCATTAGTGTCTATTAGTTGATTGTTGGAATGATAATCAAGTGTATTGGGATTCTATTCAATTCATTTTAGACCACCCACAACTCAATTGATAGTACTTCTATTGTTGGCATTGTTTGTCGAATGTGATTATTCCTAAATTGTAGTTATACAGAGTTGATTATATGTTTGTGCTTTGTTTAGACGATATGTTTGTGCTTTGTTTAGACCCTGTGTAATTCCCCTTAGTGCATTACACCCTCTCTACAAGGTGTGTTGAATATATACAATCATCCATTTAGTTGTCCAATCAAAATACACCAAGAAGAGGGAGTTATGACTGACCGGTGATGGCGGTGGAACTGGTTACGGACACGTGAATCTATTAGTATCAATCTATCGGTTGTTTTTATATGATTACGAGTGCATGCAACTCCAAAATATAAAAAAAATTCCACAGTTAAAATATATATGTCCACCTAAAACCATCTCAACCGACCTCCTTTCACTATGAAGGTGTAGTTATCTTTTGAAATGCTAGGGTTTTGAGGATTGTCCACCGAAATATACGAGGATTCCAGAGCTAAAACATTGTAATTGTCGTCTTGTTTTCAGATAATTTGTGTTGGTAAGCATATTTCCCTTACCATCATGCTTTCAAATAAAAAATACTCTTTACAAAATTAATCGGCTGCAATTTTTTTTCTTTGTATCGTAAGCTTGAATTTTCAACAATTTATGGGGAATCTGGACTTTTTAAAGAGGAATCATTGATTTTCTGTAATAGATAAAATTAAATATGGTTATGTATTCTCGAGAAGTTTGGAAAAGATGCATGGAGACGGCTCCATGGCCCTTGGTATTGGGAAATTAAAAGTAAAAACTCTTAAATAAACTTAAACAGCCGAACTTTATGCTAAGTTTTATTTATGATGAGTTTTACGGTTTGAGTGCTCAATAATACTGCATATTTCCAGTAGCACATAGAATCCTTGAGCTTGTGAAGGTCGTTTGAAGAATTTTGCACGATTATGTTCTAGTAATGTTAGTGGATTTTTTATTCGGCAAGCTCCCAAAATGATACGACCAAGCTTTTGAGGTGAAAATAATCGTTGCAGGTGATTAAGCTATTCATTTAACTTTCTATTTTGTTGGTCGGTCTACCTCTTTTTTTCCCTTTTCTTTTCTTTTTCTTTGGCACCTTTTGCGGAAATGCCAAAGGATAAGTAGAATGGAACTAACTATGTGTTTTCAAAGATTTCTTTATGGGAAATCCATTATTATATTGGATTTAGTTTTTTTATTCCCAATTTCCATGCAGGAGATCTAAGTACCCCCTTATCAATGACACAATATCAATGAAAAAAACCCATTCTTGAGATCAAAATCCATTAATGCAATCAAATGTATGTTATATTTGATGATTATTCAACTGACTAATTTCTTACATGCTTAACAACGGTTACAACAGTTGTTCAACTGTAAAAGAAATCCAAAGTAGGATGCAATTTGAGCTCTTTATCCATAACTTTAAAAACTCTCAGATATGACTCCTTCCATATGGAAAACATTTGTGATTCATCCTTGCAAGAACCATAATCATCTTTTCATTTGCTTTTGCTCTCTTCATCAGGATCTCGGACAGGATCCCCTTGGAAAAGTTATATTCCTCTGAAATAAGCTCGTGTCATTGATATATTAGAGTTGAAGGTAATGAGTCTCTGACTCTTCTTAACATCAAATGTCCATATGGACCCTGGCCATCAAAAACACCACAGAAGATTGTATCTTTACGATAATCACATACAATGATGAAGCAGAAGCCCAATAGTTCTTAAAACCCAACATGTGAAATATACCCAATTTGTTTACATGTTTTTACAGGGTCATGACACGAACATCTATCACTCAACCAGTTAAATAGACATTCTTAATGATTGTGAAACTATTTTGCTTCATTTAATTGCTTAACTGAAAGAATTATTTGAATTGTAAATCCAAGATTATAAAATGAGTGGAACTTCTAGCCAAATACCTCCTAAACAACCATACAATCCTGGTTGACTCCCTTCTTCCCTTGCTGTGAGTAAATTGATGCAATATCACTCGATCTGTTTACACACATTCTATGGGGAATACAAGCTAGATGTTCATCATTCTTTTCCTCTATTTCTAAAGATTATAAGGCCTCTTTTTCTACAGGTTATCTCCTCGCAACGTATGAGCAACTTCATCGCAGGTGGACAAGCAGGACCCCATACTGAGAGCCAGAGAACCGTTCTCCAAGCAATCCACTGTGTTCTAGACCTCAAAAGATATAAATATATCTATTTCGGATATTGTCGTGGACAACTGCTTAAAGCATGGCAAAACAAACCTTTATATGAGGATTTTGTGGCGAATCCCCTTGAGCATGGATGAATGAAACCCAGACTTGAATTTCACTTCAAAAAATGAATAAACACGGTACATTTAACACATTTTGCATGGCTAATGGAATGCACTAACACACTTTTTACATCTTAAAAAGTAGGATTCAACTATCAAAAATACTAAAACATTTTAGGCTAATCGCTTCATAAATTAATAGAACAGGAACATTATGCAAGTTTTGGAGGGCTTACATATTGCAATATGACTATTTTAACATCTTTTGGTGGCATTTAATGGTAAAAAACCTTGTAATTTTTTAGCTCAAATGCAGTGCCAATGGGGCTTCGCCCATAAAAGCTCAATAAATCTAAATGCTTATCTTATCCAAGGTTTTAGTAGTGAATGTTGAATCCCGACAAAAGAGATTGCACCCCAACCGCAAAGGTTGCAGAGGATTGGGACTAGACCTACAAAGGACTACTTTCCAAAACTTCATTCATAAAATTTCAAACATAAATTTTCCTTTTCAAAAAATAACGACCACACTACAACCGATGTGTCAGGCATGGAGACATACGATATAAGGAGTTGCAAACAATGAAGAATTTAACGTATTACGAATCAAATTTTCACAATTCAGGAATAATGAAAATGCATAATTTTCTTCATTCAAAGAGCTAGATATTCACGAAGATAATGATCTAAAAGAGATCAAGATTCTTAAGAAGCGTGCAAATCAATAATAGTACGGACCTAAAGATTCAAAATATGAAATATTTACACTCATCCAGTTAAAAGCTTATAAGAAGATCGAACCTAAATACTCAAAATTTCACCGAATCATCAAATGCCTCCACGCTAAGCTTCATCGACGGGGTTTTCACCAGAATAAATGTCTATGCTGCTAAAATTAAAGTGTCGAAGATCAAGACTCTCCACAACGTATGTGCATTGCAGAACAAGGCCCAAACACTTTCAAACCCTGGTTCTATTTTATGGTGTCTTTTATATTAATTTGATATATAGATCACTTAAAGGAACATTGTTGTTGATTCTATTTTATCATTATAAGAAGAGATGAAAAAAATTGTTTGCACCTTGGAGGAGAAACTCTCTTTAAGTTTCATGGACATTCATGCTAACCTTTCAATACATTTAGTAGAAGATATTGAATTAGTTGATGTGTAATGACTAAATGGATATTTTTCTTAAAAACCATGCATTTGTAATCCAAAATACATATTCCAAAGCTTGAATAGAAGGATGATATATATTTTTTAAATCATTCTAATTTGCAAATTAGTACATAAATTCACAACATGTTTAATGTTAATGCACTACTTATATAAAAACCAAAAACGTGGTAAAAAACAGAAGATAACTTTTTTTTTAAGATAGATGGAAACTTATCACAAGACAAAGAATAATCATAAAATGATTATTTCCCAATAAATACATTATATATGACCAAAATGTTTTATCGTCTTACTTTAAGTCAAAAAAAATCATTATTTTCCTATAAATAGATTATACATGACCAAAATATTTTATAGTAGACTTTTTTCATGCTTTACATGATTTGATAATATTTTTTTTATAGGAAAAATGTTGATAGACGAATACTATGAGAGAGAGAAAATAAATCATTGTTATATAATTTTGATGCAACAAAATATTATGTGAACTTATATGAAAAAGAAAAAAATGACATGAAGAAACTAAGATATTTTTTAAAAAATATTTGAGGAAAAACATTATTTTATGGATTTGCCCTAAAAAATATTACACTAATATGAATTAAAAGAATGAATATTAGATCAATATCAGGTAACTTCAAGATTCCTAGAGTTTAAAAGACATTTTGATACATTACACTTATACCCTCCAAAATATGTTAAAGACATGTTGATACATTACACTTATACCCTCCAATATATGTTAAGGACATCATTTTTAGGTAGATAAGGTGTATGAGAAGAGGTTGACAAAGATTTTGAAGCTTTTCCACCAAATACATTATATGACCAAACACAGTTTCTTAAACTATGCATACTTAAAGAAGTTCTTCCACCAAATACTTTATATGACTAAACATAGTTTCTTATACTATAAGTACTTAAAGATAAAACATTGTGATATTTCCATAATTTTAGTTACTTATATCATATAATATAGATAGAACTTATTAATATTTTTTTATTAAAAGATTAATGTTTCATATTTGATGGGATTTAGATAGGAAGGTTATTATTTTAATCAATCCTTTTGAGGATTAAAAGAATTTGTAAGTTGTGTATAAGGTATACAAAAACAAGTAATGCCTACTAATGATATTATGATATTATTGAGAACTTTCTCATCTTTTACATCATAAATTGTGATAATAACATTTTACGTTAAACTAAGTGAATCCAATCTAAGAGGCTCCTCCATTACGTTAAATTAATGTTGATTGGTAGTCAGATGAAAAGAACATAAACTAACCAAATTACATAGTTTGAATTTATAAACAATGAAAAGCATTAATCACATACAAACAATTTTGATTGAGACAAAATGATATTTATGTGTATATTGAGTGTAAAACATGCATCATAAAAGAACAATGCAGAAAAAATAATATTTAGATGTATAAACAATATAAGTGTGCATCATAAACTAGAATCATTCTCTCATTCGAAAACATATATCTAGATTTATAAAGAAGAATTAATTGTATTCACTTTAAGTCATACAAGAATATTTTTGAGTCTATATACATTACAAACTTGTATTAAGATAAGATATTCAATCTTTATCAAGAATAAATCAAAACATATATTTAGATTTATAAAGAAGAATAAATTGTAATCACTTGAATTCATACAATAATATTTTTGAGTTTATATACATTACAAACTTGTATTAAGATTAGATATTCAGTTCTTATCAAGAATAAATCAAAATTATTCATGATTACATAAAGATATTTAAATGTATAGACAATAAGTTTAAATATATTGAAAATGAACATAAAATCATTTAAATTATGGATTCAAAATTAATATGATTAAGATTTATAAAAAATAAAAATAAAAATATTTTTATTACCTTTTAAAGATTTAAAAAAAAATGAAACTAAATTCATAAAATTAAAATAATAGTATGTATCTTAACTTGGAATAATAATATTTTACATTAGTTGGATTATGATTTAGGGATAGTTAACATTTCATGTATTATACCTTCTTAAAATTTGTAAATTTTATTTATAAGTTTTATTTATTTTACTTTTATTACTTCTGCATTCTCATTCTCTCGAGTATGCTAGTTAATAACAATGTATTATTAATAACAATATATAATAACAAAATATATTAAAATATATAATATAATATAATAACAATTTTCTAAATTTCAATGTTGATTTTTCTGTAAAGCATACATAACATAAGTTATAAATTCTATAGCAAAGACCATGCATTGTACATGTTACAAATTCTATAGCGATCAAGGTTGCAACTTGCAAGTTGCATGCATAGCACATTGCATAAGTTACAAATATTATGGATGCTCACAACTTACAAGTCACATGGATTCTTTGGAAATTATACGGTATCACATCCTGCAGGTTGAAAAGTGAAGGTTGAGAGGGAAGAGATCAAGGATTCAAAAGCTACATGCAACTATCCAGAGAGGTAAGGCTCATTAATATTAAATTGCAATTGCAATGATGGAAATTGTATTCTTTTGGCTGAAGCTAGAAAACACCTTCTTGCACACTTATTTTCTCATTATATTTGGTTTTTGAGAATCCACATTTAAATACCTTCCCACCTGTGTTTTTAAATGTCTTCCTGAATCTTGATAGTAGTTGCTATTTAAAAAAGAAAATAAAAAATAATTCAGTAATATTTATTATTTCATTATATTAATAACCATAATTATTTCAAATTTTGCAATCCATAATTTTCATTATTATTTTTACAATTTAGTGTTTGGTTGGTTGTTTTTGTACAATGATTGGATCTATGCAGAATTGAGGCATAGAAAGAAGACATCTTATTTGTTGATTTTCAAAATTGAAACTGTGTGCAAGTTGTTATATCAAGGTAATCTATTAAGTTAAAATTTACTTGACGGGTGGGAGTGCGTGTCAAATTTATACCTTGGGTAAAATTATGTTTTGTATTATTAAGGGTATGGCATGTTAAAAAGAAGTGGTTTTCACCCTCAACCTACTTTGTCATTATGGTTGTCATTAGTTAAGAGGTCTTGAAGAGTGATTAAGTTTTTTTTTAACAAAAATTGGGNACCACTTGGTACAAAAAAAAAAGTCTCAGTTCATTACAAAAATCCACCACACCTAGGCCATCATCCCACCATAATTCATGCCTTCTCCTCTTACTTAACCTATACTAACACTATGCCTAAACTGAGACTCGGTAATAAATATCGTTAGTACAAATGCTTAAGCAAAACATAATAAAAAAGTTGCATCAAGGTGCGACTAATTTCCATTTCCATGTTGCATATCGTTCGTTCCAAGTTGATCTCAGTCATTCAAAGACACCACAGAAATGTTGAGGTCTAGAATTGGTGCCTTGGATGATGTTGCCTCGGCCCCCGCGCTTCCATCTGGAGGAGAATGCACATTGTTTGCATCCCGCTGAGCCAATTGCCTCTGTAATGTTTCATTTTGGCTCCGCAGAGCATCCACCTCGTCATGGCATTGGTTAATTAGCATCCGGTGTTGAGCCGGTGTATCCAATGCAAACAAAACTATCGATCTAAGGGAGAAGACCTGGATATAAATCCTTCGACGATCCTCAAATTCATTCATCTCCATATCCTCCTCTTGTTGCAGCTCTTTATCCCATAACTCTATATTATTCCAATTACTCAGGAAAATATACAAGCAGGCTCAAAAAATACCGTGGAAAACTAGAGTAATCCACCTAACTCTAGCTAAAAAGAGATTACTAAGAAAACCATTGCTAGCAAGTGAGAGCACCCCTGACATGATGCTTTTCCTAAAATTGTGATAAGAAGAGTCTGCAAGGATGCGTAGTGCAGAAGAGCTACCGAGACACCAATTCAGAGGGGAGGAAAGACACTCTAGACCATCAACCGACTCATCCACCAAGAGATGCACACGAATAATAACCCCTGAGACTTCCATTGCACCGTTAATTAGCAAGAGAATACTCCAACAATGAGTAATTGTTTTGGCATGTGCCTAGATTACCTTGAGCAGACAATTTCTGACGAACTCAATATCCAAATTCATGTAGATGGTGAAGACACCTCCCGAATTTATATACCTCTGCAAAACTTTTGTTGCAACCCCATTTCTTGTTATAATGTCTGCACATTCTGCCTGTAGTAGATCCATTGAACTGCTAACATATTCGTACCAGCCTTGTACCTTGACACCTAAACTATGCTTCCATCCATGCGCTAGATTGATTATCCATCCTCACAAAATGAAGTCATATATTGTCTTTGTATTCGAAACAAGACGTAGTCTTATCTCACACATATAATGTCCACGCAGAGAAAGGAACACCATGTGGACGAAGAATATAAAACCATGGATTATATGCATAAGGTCACAGGGGGGGTAACCATATGCTATATTCGATGAACTCCCAAGAGTCCATGAGCTTTTTCGATTTCGATGGCCATGTGGGTCATTGCATTGGCTTCAAAATTATCATGTTGAAGAACATGATAGAATTGAACTTTGAGGTTCTACAGAGATAGTCGGATGCGATCCACCAACACCTTTAATTTGATATCCTTTGGTGAGGAGCTAGAAACAAGATATGTAATGGTATTTTTGGAGTCCCCAACAATGTTCAGATTGACGATTTGTCTTTGCTTCGCCAATTGAATCCCTTGAAAAACAACAAAGGTTTCGGCCTTGTTATTGGTGTCAATCCCTATGTTCCAATAATAATCAAGTTCTTTATTTCCACCGGGGCCATACAACACCACCCTCCCCCTCCCCCTCCCCCGCCGCCCCTGCCTCCTCTTGAAGAGTGATTAAGTTATGAAATTGGGTAAAATATATTATTAAGGGTATGGCAAGTTAAAAAGACATGTTGGTCCTCAATCTCCTTTGTATGATAAATTTTACAAAATCATAGCTCTATTCATTTTGTTTTTAAGTTCATAATGTTGGAAAAATACTTTTGGTCATTAAAAATAAGATTGAGAAAATCTTTGTAGGATTTCAACTTGTTAATATTAATTGTTAGTATTAACGTTTCATTATTTTTCCAAATGTTTTATTTCAAAATATAAGATTTAATTTTGTCTTTTTTTTTT
>ML790189.1:1022597-1067370 GCA_009831015.1 Picea engelmannii | reverse complement strand
GTTTGTGTAAGTCCTTTCCCTTGAGTGGTTGACTTTCAAAAGCCAAGGGCCTTCCTTCTTGCATTAGGACAACACCAATTCCATTTCCTGAGGCATCACATTCCACAATAAAGGTTTTTGTGAAGTCTAGAGTGGTCAAGACATGAGCTTTGCACATCACCTCCTTAAGTTGTTCAAAATCTTTAGTTGCCTCTGGAGTCCATGAAAATGCATCCTTCTTAGTTAGTGCCATTAAAGGTGCTACTATTCTTCCATAGTGTCGAACAAACTTGTTGTAGTAACCTATCAAACCCAAAAATCCTCTAAGATTATTCAATGTTTTGGGAATCAACCAGTACATCATGGCCTTAATATTGTTAGGGTCTACCTTGACACCTTCATGAGATACAATATGACCCAAATACTCTACCTCCTTCACTCTAAAGAAACATTTGGATGGTTTGGGATATAGTTGTTGCTCCTTTAGTATTTGTAGCACCTTGTCAACATGCCGCACATGATACTCCCAACACTTGATATAGATTAGTATATAATAAAAAAATACTAACACAAATTTTCGAAGGAAGCGCTTGAAAATGGAATTCATCAACCCTTGGAATGTGGAAGGTGCATTTGTAAGGCCAAAAGGCATGACCAAAAATTCATAATGGCCTTCATGAGTCCGGAATGTTGTTTTTTGGATATCTTCTTCCTTCATTCTAATCTGATGATACCCTGAACAAAGATCCAAATTTGTGAAATAGATTGCTCCATGTAGTTCATCTAACAATTCATCAATGACGGGAATGGGAAACCTATTTTTAATAGTGATCTTGTTGAGCTCTCTATAATCTGTACACATACGCCATGAGCCATATTTCTTGAATACCATTACCACCGGTGCAAAGTAAGAACTTTCGCTAGGTCTAATAATGCCAGCCTCTAACATTTCTTCAACCATGCGCTCAATTTCACTCTTCTGGGCATAAGGGTATCTGTATGGCCTGATGTTAGGAGGAACACTCCCAGGAATTAGGTGAATATCATGATCATGATTTCGAGTGGGTGGAAGACCTTTGGGAATATATTTAGATACTTTGGAATGCGTATCAATGATCCCTTGGAGATCTAGAGGAATAGATGTCTTAGATGTTTGAACATCTAGTGAGCATAGTTGTGCAATAACACCTTGATGCCCCTTTTTCAATAATTTTTTCATGCCATTAGAGATTATCACCTTACCGGGTTTCCATGTGATACCTCTTAACTCAGTTTCTTTTCCTTCCAATTAAAATTTCATGAAAAGTTCTTGAAAATTAAAAGCCATTGTTCTTAATGATTGTAACCATTGGATTCCTAGTACAACACCAACACCACTCATGGGTAAATAAATCATTGGACTATTCATTACATATTCCCCCATAGTAATATTGATCTTATTGCATTTTCCTGAGCAATTGATAGTTCCTCCATCTGCACTCATTACTTGAAACTCTGGTGCTAGATATACAAAGCAATTGAGATATTTGGCTAATTTATAGTGAATGAAATTATGAGTACTGCGAGAATCAATTAGGACTATTACCTTTTTATTTTTGATATATCCTTTGATCTTGAGGATTTGAGGGCTGTTAATTCCATCCAATGAATTACACAATATCATGGGAGTCAACTCTTCAGACAAAATTGATTCTACATTTTCATCTTGAGATGGTTCTTTCTCTTGTTCTTGTTCTTGTTCTTCTTCCTCTTCACAATCTATGTAGAATAATTTCTCTCACCACACTTATGTCCCTTACTGTACTTGTTGTCACAATTAAAGCATAAAACTTTTTCTTTTCTTTCCTCCAATTGTTGAGGTGTCAACCTTGTAGGTTGAGGTGTTTTATAAGAAGGAGAATTATTATCTCTATAGATGTTAGGATTGGTCCTTCTAGTAGCCATAGCCATATTTTTACTTTCAACGTTTCTTGCCACCCTAAATGCATTCTCCAATGATTTGGGTTCCCAAAGGCGAACCTCATGTTGAATGTTATCTCTTAAAGTTCCTATGAATACATCAATCAAGTTCTCATCTGGAATATCTATTACATTTATATTCAATATTTGGAAGTTCTCAATGTGCTCTGTAACTGAACCCTTTTGCTTAAGATTTATCAATTGGCTAAAGAAGGTATTGCTCCTTGTATCCTCATAGTGTGCTATTATTTCTTCCGTGAAAATTGTCCAAGTGATGAGTGATTTGCGAGAACAAAGCCATCTATACCATACAAATTGATTGGGTTCTAAATATAAAGAAGCAATTCATACCTTTTATGTATGTGGCACATTATGTAGATCAAATAATTGCTCCATATAAAGTATCCATGTGATAGGGTCCTTTCCATAAAACTTCCTCATATTGATCTTAGGAACGTGGTTGGTCTTGAACCCAAAGTTAGAGTTTATCCATTCTTGATTCACCTTCCTTGTGTCCTCATCATGAATTTCATGGGATACATTTTCACTTTCAGGTGTCCTCTCTATTACAAATTTTTTCAATTCTTCCATGTTCTCCTCTTTTAAACCATCCATCTTAGTATTTATTGCCTCCAACTTAGCTTCCATCTCTTGTAGTTCATATTTTGTTACTATCTTCTTTTGTAAATCATTTATGTCCCTACACATTTCTTCACCTTTCATCAAGATTCCAGGTAGGATTGTTTGGAGGCTTATTTGGTGTAGAAGTTCCTTTTTTGGGTGGCATGTTGGCCAAGTATCACTTTTGAACCTTGATTTTGAGGTTGTTCTACTAGACAATATTTCTTCTGCTGTATCTTCAAAGTTTCATCCCTTCTGGGTATGAAACTTTACTCTTTGTATTTCTCTGATATTTATTTCCTTCAATGCCACAAGTCTGATCAAAATTGGATGTGCCAAGTGGAATTTACGGTAACTTCCTCACAACTTTCTGATTTTTGGCCTTTCCAGGAGATCTTACTTGTATAGCGTGCCCCACACAAAAGAATTGATATAAAATTTTGAAACTCGTACCAGAAATACTAACGACTGTCCAATATCCAATGCAACCAGTCTCACTCAATTTGGATATTCTAGGAAGAGGTTATTTTGGTTTTACTTGGAACACCTTCTTGAGACTAGTCAATAGGACTAGTTAGATACCCTATCTTCCACAGGGTGTATATACAAATTTAAGATGAATCAAAAGATGAACGTTTTACCACATATACCTTACTAATTTATTTGAATATCCTGTGGAGTTCAGGGTCTGAAACGTTACAAATTATTTTTTATAGCAAACATTCCGCAATGACTTAGTTCAAGATGATTCCAGAACCCTATCTTTCCTAGGATGTATCTCCGAAAGTATAAGGCCTCAGGAGATGAAATTTTAACACAACGTACCTTGATCCGTCTACTAAATATCCTCCAATCCTTTCTGTCTGAAACATTGTATAAAAAACGTTATAGAAAAAATTCCAAGGTGTCTCAGATGTAGCAGCGAAACCCCAAGACCTTGAGCTCTGATACCATATGTTGGGAACCAAATATCAATATAGCATAGAAAAACCTCAGAATAAGAGATCAACGCCTTGAAAAAGAGAGAAATTTAGATAATACTCCTCTTCAAGGGGGAAACCTCCTTATGCCCACATAAATGTACAATTCCAAGATGATTCAAAATGAAAATGTCTCATTGGTATATATAGGAGACTAGGAGGTATAATTACAACTAATGGAATAAATCTGACATAAATAAAATAACATTATTAATATAATATGCCCCAATTAAGGGGTAATGAGACACTATTTAGGTCTTAACAGAAAACATAAAAAAAAATTGCTAAGTTAGCTCAAACTTCAAAATCATCACTTAATGTTGTAACTGCATGAAAAATGGTAAACCTTGACATAAAATGATGTTGTTGTAGAAGATCATCTTGTTTTTATATATTTTTTCTGGTACTCCTTCTGGTAGCCACCTTAGCCAGCATATCTAAGTTCCTCTTTGCCACTTCTTCTCTGAAAGACTGTAATTCTAATTTTAATTTTCTGATTTCATCTTGGCAAGATCTATTATGCCTATATACATTCTTGAGTTTCCTGTGGAGGGGTAAAAACCTCTTAGTCATGAACCTTTCTTTATCAATTATTTCCTCATATAGATCCAACATCTCCTTTAGCTTTATTCTGGAATCCAAATCTTCCTTTTTCAACTTGTCAATTTCAGTTTTTGTATTCTTAGGCTGCCTCCTGATCCTTTTGAAGGTAGGGTTACTTTCATGATTAGGAGTGTTCATGTCAATAACCTATATGGACTGCTTAGAAGACTAAGATTTTTATTTTTGTTGAGATTAATTCTTTGTTGTACCATCCTTCATGGGAACATGTTGTTTAGCCACTGATCTAGTAAAATGTCTTATAGGTTTGACTTTTTCTACAGAAACTGGTGGGGAAAATACAATAATTTTTCCTTTTAATCTCCTTAATTTTCTTGAAGGAATCTCCATGGGATTATGTTGTTCCACAGGTGAAACTTCTCTGTCAGGAGTTTGTGAAAGACCACCTTCTTCTGCTTCAACATCTCCAAACTCTTACACCCAGACAAATCGATTTGTTGGAGGTTTGTTAAGTTACCAAAGGATTTTGGTAGAGCTTTTAGTTTTTAGCATGATATTAACACCAAAGCCTTCAACGATTTCAGCTAAGAAAATTCTTCTCGCAATTTTTGGAGATCAAAATAGTCGAAGAAAATTTGTGTATAGGAGAAATATCTAACTGAAAATGTGATGCAGTTATGAAAGTTTCCCAATCATTTTTTAGTCTTCTATAAATCTTCCATTACTAACATCTTGATTAGACCACAATGAGAAACATTGGTTTCTACCTTCTTGGACTTAGCCTGGACTCTATATGACATCTTTCCAATACTCCTGAAAAGGTAGAATGGAAGGTTCATGGATTCTTTCCTAGTGAAGTGTAATAGTAATATGGTGTGGTATTGGTATACCATATTGAACCTTCCTTCAAATGTCAAGAACCTTTGGATGACCCTGAGAATCTTGTAAAAACATTACAACATGTAATTTATAAGCACTCCTTTATATATGTTGTCTCCTTGATATTCAGGTTTAAAGAATTCTTTGGAGAAAGAAGAGTTTAATGACATGGCTTTAAACCACTTCTCACCACAGTCAGGTGTCTCTGTATCTATAGAGATAGAACGCTCATAAACTTCAAATTCCAGCATCCCCACCTTAGTCTTTGTCTCATTAAAATTAAGTGAAAACTCCTTGGCCACTTCAAGATGTCCTCTATGCATTTTTTGACAAAAATTGAGACAACCCCCCCTCTGTAAAGATTCCTTGAACAATGGTTCAAAGTTGATGAGTTGCATGTCATATGGTTCAGTTCAAACAATCTCTCCTTGCTTGTGATTCTTCCTTCCTTGTTGATTATCCATAAATATTTCCGTGAAAAACACCTTCGTATCCTCTTATGCCAATTGTTATGTGAAATATAGAGTAAAAAATGGATTTTAGGATTTGATAATAGAGCTAATATACCTAGAGTTCTCATGTCTGAAAACTTATACAAAACAATGGTATGAAGTGGATAAAATTGAAAGTAGGAATGATAAGAGGGAAAACAATTCAGTCTTGAGTAAAAATGAAGACAAGCAAAAATATACACCTCTGTGTAAACAAAAGGTTTGCAGTACCAACACCAGTTCACAACACTAGTCTGCAGTGCAATTGAACTAGATTTTATGAAGGATTGAAAATACTTTTCATGTATTAGAGGGAGACTATAAAGACTGGTTAAAACCTTGGCCTTTCAAAATTGACAAGGGTTTGGTCAATCAAAATACAGAGGGTTCATAGTGCAGGTTTGCAGCTCGCAATTTATGGTGTAGGGTTAAAACAAACAGTTCATAGCACAGAATTATCAATGGAGAATATAACTTGTTTGCAAAAGGGAACTATAGGATGACCCTATGATAACAATATTGACTAATGAACAGGGTTTAGAGCACCAAAAAAATGGGTTTGAGAGTTAGAATTGCATGAACATTGATCAGTTTACAACGCCAACAATACATAACAACTTTACGTCCTCAATCAATCTTTTAAGTATCATGAAAAACGTCAAGGGGTAACTGGTATGTATGAATGTAGGTTGCTTCTTTAGGAACCTAAGATGGACTTAGAGGGAGTCATCCAATGTTTAACAATATTCTACATCCATTTGACAACACCAACCTATAGTTTGAATTTTCAAATTCCACTAGTGCGCTTCAAGGAAATTGTTAGAGTTTGTTCTTCGACATAATATTTGAAAATCATATTGAATGAAAACGATGAAGGCAATAAAAATATCCATTGACACATTTTCAAGTTGCAATGATGAGATATTAGTGCAATGAGGTACTTCTTAGTATACTGTGAAATTTTAGGTGAGTTGGAAACAAAGAAATCTAACCTCTGACTTGACCTCGAAACCGTTGGAAAATGACATAAAGGAATTTTGTGTATACCTTTGAGACAAGACATATGATGATGATGATGTTTTTTACCAAGAGTGTGACCCATGTGGACCCTTATTCCCCTCATGATGATAAATAATACCATGACACTAAGGCTCTAAACCAAGACTAAAATAAGACTATGCTTATAAAAAAATAAAAATTTGAGTTATGACATGATATATAACCTAAAGCCTAAGATTTAAATAATATATGAATCAAAACAAGACAAATACAAAGTGTTTTGACCCATACACATCCTATGTGCTAACATCTGGCTCCACAGGCGATGGAGACCTCCCTATGAGGCTCTAAGAATATGTAGTTCCAGTGCCTTATGAATTGGGAAAGGAGTCATTATTGAAATAAAACAAAACTAAATAAAGACTGGTATTTATAATTAAATGAAGCCACTAATGGATTTTAGAAAAAAGTGTCTCTTTAGAAAATTCCCATTGACTAGGCCACCAGGAATATCAACATCTTCCAAATTCTTCAATTTAGAAGTATTATTTTGCAAAACTTCAGAAATTTTAAAAGGACCAACCCAAAGGGCTTCGAATTTACAATGTTTTCCCTTATCTTTCCTTTGAGCATCCCATTTGAGTACCGGGTCTCCAAGCTGAAAATCCTCATTATTCACCTTCTTATCAAAAAATTCTTTGATTTTTTGTTGATGACTCTATGCTCTATCAAAATGTTTCACCCTGGTTTGTTGTACTTCCACAAGTTGATGCATCCTCTTGATCATGCCATCTGGTTCCCCTTCTTGATCTTGAAGAAAATTTTCCACAGGTAAAGCTAATTGAGCAGGAAAAACAACTTTAGTTCCATAGACCAATTGAAAAGGAGTGGTGTCAATTGACCTCTTGGTGGTTACTCTGTAGGGAAAACTTCAACTTTGAATACCATGACTTCTTACTATCCTCCAACATCTTTCTGATGATATT
Source organism: Picea engelmannii (assembly GCA_009831015.1). NCBI lineage: Eukaryota > Viridiplantae > Streptophyta > Pinopsida > Pinales > Pinaceae > Picea > Picea engelmannii. The sequence goes on along the minus strand of ML790189.1, from coordinate 1,059,915 downwards.
CACTAAGATTTTGTTGGAGGATTCTGCTAAGCCATTACCCTGAGGGTAATATGGTGTAGAGTGGATAAGTTGAATCCCAAATTTTTCACAAAACTTCACCAGAGGCTCAATTTTAAAGGTTGCAACATTATTAGTAACAATTTTATTAGGACAACCGAACCTTGATAAAATATCTTCCAGGAAGCCAATAACTACTTTGTGTGTTTCATTTCTAGTGGGAATGGCTTCTATCCACTTAGTGAAGTAATCAGTAGCAGTAAGAATCCAACGATGTTGACCACTTGAGGCTGGATGAATTTCTCCAATGAAGTCTAGTCCCCACTGTTGAAAAGGGACAAATACTACTATGGTTTCAGAGGAAAATATTTGAGTTGTTGATTTCCTGAGAATTTATGACATTTGTCACAAGTCATAATCTTTGCACACACATCAATGAATAATCTAGGCTAGAAGTACCCAACTCTAGGTATCTTGTATGTTGTAGTCCTCCAAAAATGATGACCTCCACACAGACTCTCATGAAATTCAGTCATAGTCTGTTTTTCCTTTTCTGGATCCAAGCATATTAAAACAACCCCTACATGATCTTTACAATACAAAATATAATCAACAATGCAATACCCGACTACTTTAAGATTCAAATCCCTCACTTTGGTCTTCTCAATTCTAGTGGGAGGCTACAAATTTTGCAATAATTAGACGAGGTCCTTGTACCAACTGCATTGTTCCAATTTTGAGATGATTTGAAAAATGTTGTTAGGAATATCAGTTTGCTAATTTAGAGAATTAGCATTCATGAATTAACTCCCAGATCCTTACAGTTTGATTTAGCTAACAATCTAGATAAGCCTTGACCTTTTACCATCTTGGTGGGTTTCATCTCAAGATCAAACTCCAAAATATTAGCAATCCACTTACTTCTTTTCCCATATATATCAATCTAAATTAGAATTTGTTTTACCGATCTTGAAGGAACATAAGCAATGGTTTTTGAGTGAAGAACATATACCCTGAAATATTTTAGGGCTTTGACCAAAGCATAAACTTGTTTCTCCATGGTGTCATATATTACTTCAGCATCTCTCATGTCTCTACTGAAAAAATAAATAGGCTTCTCCATTCCATCTAAATTCTTCTGAAGAAGGAAAACAAGTAATGTATCATTTGGCAAAGAAAAATATCAAAAATTCCTTTGAGTAGTCAGGACTGATTAAAACAAGAGCATAAACCAGTGCTTGTTTTATTTTCTCAAAAGAACTCCTAGCTTCTGGAGTCCATTTTACTTCATTCCCTTTTCTCAACATGGTAGTGATGAATTTGAATAACTCAACAAATTTAGATATAAATATCCTTAAGAAGTTTATCTTACCTAAGAAGGACTGAATTGATTTCTTAGACCTTGGGAGAAAGAGTTTGTATATCCTCTACTCTATTTGGGTCAAATATTACTCCTTCAGTTGGGACAATATGTCCTAGAAGCTTACCTTCCTTTGTGGAAAAAAGAGACTTCTTGGGATTAAGTGACATCCCATATTTTCTCCACTTCAGAAACACTTTTTCTAAATGTTGGTAATTCTCTTGAACAAACTTGGAAAATATCGTGATATCATCCAAGTATATAACCAAAAACTTGTTGTTCTCTCCAATAAATGCAATATCCATTGCACATGGGAAAGTTTCCCCTGTATTCATGAGACCGAAAGGCATATTGGAATACATGAATGTACCACAAGGAGTGGTAAATGTTGTCTTTTCTCTATCCTCTGGTAACACAAAATTTGGTTTGTATCCCGAAAACCCATCAATCATTGACATCCTGACTGAGCCTGTCACCCTTTGCAAGATATGCTCCATTTTACATAAGGGGTAGTTGTCTTTTTTTGGAACACCTATTTGAGTTTCTGAAGTCAACACAAAGCCTGATCTCACCATTCTTCTTTCTGAAAGGGACCAAATTATCTATCCAATCAGAATACCTCAAAGGTATAATGATTTGGTCATTAAGCAATTTTTTGACCTCTTTCTCCATAATGGGAAACAACATAGGGTTAATCTACCTGAGTTTATGTATGAAAGGTTTGGTGTCATCTTTCAAAGTTATTCTATGTTCAATGATACTAGTATCATAAGTTTCCAATTCCTCATACTTCCATGCAAAAACATCAACAAATTATTTCAATAGTTTGATATATTTAGACCTTTGATTTTATGACAAACCACTGGACAATTTGACATATTTAAGTTCCTCTTCAGTGCTTATATTACATTATGTCAAATCTGAATTTTCATTAGAATTACTCACCTTCATAGCTACATCATTGTTATAAAACAATATCTCCAAGGGAACCAATCCTTTAGGAATGTGATTGCTAGGAAACTAAACAATTTTGTGATATGCAATATTGTTCAGAAATTTATCAACATGCAGATTTTTATCATCATCTGAATCTTGGTCAATATGAAGAGAAAAAAATTCATCTATTGTTTCCAAAAACATCTTTATCTCTTGATCATATTCAAAAACCTTCCAATTCTTGACATTATCAGGCATAGCAGGTCTATATTGTCAGACAATTGTCTTAGGTTGATGGATAGTTCATATGGATTGTTGGTTGTCATTGATGTCAACTATTGGAGAGTGATATTGTATATTGATGTCAACCCTTAGTGATTGATGTCAACGTGTTAGTGATTGATGTCAACCCTTAGTGATTGATGTCAACCCCTTATTGATTGATATCAACCCTTGGAGAAAGTCTGGTAGCGAATTATAGTAGCACAAGGTTTGGGTAATGGACCCAAGTTTGTTTGATTTAAATATGACTCATTATTGTCTTTTCATGGTTTATAATAAGTTCAAATGGATGAAATCCAAAGTGGTCCCCTTATGGTGAAATCCCTCATGGGAAGATGCTTTGCGGATTGAGTTATCTTAGAAGTATGGTTAGAGAACCCGTGATTATTTATGGAATAATGAAATGAAGGTCAGTGAATTTTTTAGTGAAACTATCCTAGATGGATAATTCATTTCATTCCTTTTCCAGTGGTATGTGGAACGTCACATAACTCCTCACGGTTAGATATTTATGGCCATGAGAAGTTGGAGAACCTAGGTTTTTGTAATGGACCCAAGTTTGTTTGATGGATAATGGTATGAGTTTTGATATATTTTCAGGTAATACTATTCTCTATGTATAGTACATGTCATGCAATTTATGGTGGTATGTGGAATGACACATAACTCCTCACGGTTTGAGAGTTATGGCCTTATGAAGTTGGAGGACCCTCATATGTCATCTAGAAGCCCCAAAAGATCAAAGTAGTCAAAGTGGTTTAAGATATTTTAGAAGGTAAATAATAAAGTGAAGTGATGAGTGTACTATAATTCAAAGTGAATACAAAATAAATTATTTAAATAATAAATTTAATGGAGAAATTAGAAGTGGGTTGACCTTAAAATAAGGAAAGTGGGCAAAGTGACCTAGAAGATGTTTTTAAGGAAGCTACTTGGAGAGTATAAATAAGAGGAAAGGCTCTCTCATTTTATATAAAAATTGAGAATATTTAATATATATAGGTGAATGAGGTAAACAAAGGATATCTAAGCCGATTTTCAGAGGGAAGGTGAAGAAAAGAAGGGCATAATTCAAGGGAGGATAAATTCTTTTGATGATGCTTTCTAAGGTGTTTCAGGTAAAAACATCATAACTTCTTCATAACAGATCCAAATTCAGTAAAAAAAAGATGTGTTAGTTAGACTATAGTCTGTAGTATGTTTTGTAATATTTTCAGATCAATTCAACAAATATTCCATGCGGGGCATGCTCTACAAGGTCACTCTCTAGAATAAGCCAGAATTCAACAAGGTATGCCATTTTTGATATAAATCCTTTCTGAGAGGTTCCAAGTAGTGACACCTGGAGAAATTGCATAAAACATACTGAAGAACATTGTGTATCAGTTTCATATCTTTATTCATTACAGGTACATAGTTATGATTATTTCAAGTTAGGGTTGTTGACTAATCCAAAACTAGTCATGTGAGACTAAAGGAAAGTTTGATAAAAAAGCTAGTCTCTTGTTGTTAACGTTAAGGAAGGTTTGTAGGTATGTGATCATATACAACAGGTCTATTATAGAGTTACAAATCATATTTGGATGATGAAATTGATGAGGGATTTTGGTTAAGGTACATGTTGGGTACATGGTTGAGACAAGTAGTTGATGAGTTGGCACATACATGGGGTGTATAGTTGATGATGTTGGTACATATTAATGAGTCATAGTTTATGAGTAGTTGATACATTATTGATACATACTTGGTACATGGTTGGAGGCACTTGGTAGTAGTATTGTTGACACATGATTTATGGATGATGTAGCATACTTGTATTATTAGAAGCACATATTGATCTTTGTGATGATTATGAGTTGTTGTGTTATGCTTGGTTGATGAACATCTTTGAGAGTTGTCTTGGTGACTGATCTTGGTGAGTAGATATGATTTGGTTGATAATGTTGATGAGACAGGTTGTTGTGATAGGTTGTTTGGACAAGTTGTTGTGACAGGTTGTTGTGGCAAGTTATTTGTACAGGTTTGTTGCATGGTTGATGCACTGGTTCAGGGTATAGGTTGAGGTACATGTTTGTGCATGGTTGATGAAATTATTTATAGAACAGGTTGATTATAGGTTGTTTGGTACAGTTTGGTGCATGGTTGATGCATGGTTCAGGTTATTTGTACAGGTTATGTGGTGTGGGTTGATTGGTACAAGTTTACAACAATATATCTCATAGTGATAATGTGACAGTGGTTCCATAATTCTATTTATACGTCAGGGATTTTGGACAAGGCAAGGAAAAGTGGTTGTATCCACCTTCCGGTTGTAGCCAAAGAACATAGGGGGTTGTAGCCTCCTTCTAGTTGTAGCCAGAGAATTGAGGAGTTGGAGCTTCCCTTAGGTTTTATCCTGAGAAACTAGGGGGTTGGATCCTCCTTCTAGTTGCAGCTAGAAAACAAAGGAAGTTGGTACTTCCAATGAATTTAATTCTTCAATACATATACAAAAAATCATTATGTGGTTTTCTCTCACTTTGGGTTTCCACGTAAAACACTGGTGTACTGTGTATGTATATGATTGTTCATTTGTTCATTGCTTATTTACTCTACAATTATTGGATGATAATGATACATTGATATAACACTTGGATTATATGGTTAAAAAGGATTCAATTTCTCTATTACTGATTCACCCCCCTCTCAGTAATCCAACAATTGGTATCAGAGCAGGTTCCTTCAGGAAATAGTTTAACCACTGGAAGGAGATAATGGATTATTCTGAGAATGGAGTACCAATGTTTAATGGTCAGAATGATTTTGAGTATGAGATGTGGAGCATAAGGACGAAATTATTTTTACAGGCACAAGGACATTATATTTGGATATCAGTTGTTACAGGATATGATAGTTCAAAAATGGAAAAGACTGCATCCAAGAAGGAATTGAGAAAGAATAACAAAATAGCAATGGGTTTCATCTGGGAAGGATTACTTAATATGGTAAGAGAAAAGGTTGGTAAATGTTCATCAACAAAAGAACTTTGGGATAAGTTACATGACATATATTCTTCACCCATCAAAGATTCATAAAATGCCAAAGAAGACGCAGATACAAAACAAGAAGAAAGATGTTCATCATGTCAGACATATTTAGAAGATGAAGAAGAAGAAGAAGAAGTTGATTACAGAGAAAACTTGATCAGTGTAATTAAATATCTAAAGAAAGAAAGAGAAGAGAAAGAGTCATCCAAGAAATAATTGATGAACCAAAAGGAAACTGTTCAAGGTTCCAAAAAATATCAGTAGGTCATCAAGAATTTAAGAGCTCAACTAGAAGAGGCCAGAAGAACTGGAGAAACTCTAGAATATCAAAAGAAATGTTTAGAAGCCAACATATCAACACAAAAGGAAGAAGAAGAAAAGAGAGAAAATATACTGATGGATCATATCAAGGAAAGAACCAATGACTTAAACCAACTTGAGGAAGAGTTTGGTCAACAAGAGAGAAGACTGGAAGAAGAAATAATTACATTGAAAATCCAACTTGAAGAAGCAAAGAGAACAAAAGAAGTCATGAAGTCTCAGATATTGAAGAAAGAAGAAGAGGTTGAGAAGCTTAAAGAAGAAGTTGTCACATTGAGAAGTAAAATCTTCAAGCTCAACAAGAATGTTGAAGAGACAGAAACATCCACATCAGTTATAGATAATGAAGAGAAGTACTCTAGGTTGCTAGAAAAGAAGAATGAATAAAATAGAAAGAGTTATGCAGAAGTACTCAAAGGAAGGAATCATGGTCAACCATAATCTAAAAAAACTATTGAAGATACATCTTCAAGAAGACCATCCATGTTCAAGCCACAAAGAAGCTTTAATCATGATCATGATCAGTAAAGGAAAAAATTTAGAAGTACTATGCCACAAAGAAGATCATTCACTCCCAAGCATGAAAATTTATTTTATGTTAATTGTTTTTATTGTACTAACTTTGGACATAAGGTTGCAAATTGTAGGGATTATAAAAGAAATGTTCAAGTAATAAGTGCCTATGTGATCGCACGTAACCTTGAGTGTTACAAATGTCATAACTATGGACACATAGCCAGTGATTGTAGAAGCATGATCGATGCTTCCATGAAAGAGAATATTGATATTAGATATAAGAAAGTATGGATAAGAAAATAGGAAGAATAGGTGAACAAAGACCAAGTACCAGAGATCACAAGATTGGCAATAAAACAATATGAAGAAAATTCTATAGAGAAAAAGAAAGATGTCAGATACAAAAGGGTTGGAAAATAACCGAAATAAAGGAAGGACGGGTAAATAAGGAACAGGTTCAAGAGATTGTACTTTCAGGCATTGTAGTGAAAGATGAATCCACAAACATAAATAAACAAGTCAGAGCTCATAGAGATAATGAATATACCAATGAAGATGATGATGAATCTACCAATGAATATGATGATGAATACACATCAGAGCAGGAATTGTTCTGAGCCATCTGGCTTAGAGAATCCCAAGTAATATGAATATTAGACAGGGGGATTATATGCCATAGATGTGACAGACCAAAGAACCATTATTCGAGCAAATTGCAGAGTTTGAGAAGACAGATTCAGAGCAATCAGTTATCAGAAGTATAGTTTGATAGATTAATCGAGACTTCATGATAGTATAGTGATAAATGGGTTAGCATTATGGAAAATTGCGTAAGTAGAGTTTTGGACAGTATGGACAGATATGGATTCATAAGAATACTTAGCAGGTTTGGACAAATATATGATAGTGGACGAGAGCATGGATTCATAGATTGGTTCAGAGAGTGGTTTAGAGCTAAAGGAACATTATCATAATGGATGATAATTACACATGAAATGGCTTGAGAAATGCTAATGGATTCCAAATTGATAGATATTTTTTTTGGACACATGCAGTGCATAGATCAATTCACATTCAAAACAGAGTAATGCTCAGAAAAAACAATGACAAAACTCCCTACAAACTATGGAAAGGAAGCGCAAAAAACAACCTCTACATCAAGGTAACTCAAGGTAATATTTTATTAATTGAAATTTATGTTGATGATATTATTTTTGGTAGTAATGATGACAGGTTAAGCCAGAAATTTGCAAAGGATATGCAGAATGAATTTGAAATGTCATTACTTGGAGAACTATTCTTCTTTATGGGACTTCAGATACGTCCTTCTTTTTGGGACTTTAGATACTTATTTCTCAAACCAAGTATATCAGATAAATGCTAAAGAGGTTTGGAATGGAAGATTGTAAACAAAATATCACTCCCATGCAAACTAGTTGCAAGTTAAGCAAAGATGATGATTCAAAGTCTAAAAATCAGAGGCAATACATGTCAATGATTGGAAGCCTACTATATCTGATAACATCTAGACCAGATGTAATGCAGGCAGTTGGACAAAGGAACATAAGAGTTTGTATTATGGTATCCGAAAGGAAAGGATCTATCTCTTATTTCCTACACAGATGCAGATTGGGAAGGTTGTATTGATGACCGACAAAGCACCAGTGGAGAAGTGTTCTACTTGGGTGAGTGTTTAGAATCATGGATAAACAAGAAACAATCATCAATATCTCTATCTACAACTAAGGTAGAGTATATTGCAACAACAACATGTTGTACACAAGTTCTTTAGATGAAAAAAACTTTAACATATATACAGGTTGAGTATGATGAGCACATTCCAATCAAGTATCACTTTCTACGGGAACAGGTTGCAAAGAATAACATCAGAGTTGAATATGTGGGAACAAAAGAACAAGTGGCATACATCTTTACAAAACCACTTCCACGGGAATCCCTTGAGTATATTCACCAGAGACTAGGAGTATTTTCTAATCCAAAATGAATGCTTTTGAATGCTTATCTTATATGTATTATATGTACATGAGGAAGCACCATAAATAGGATAAAGGGGGAGATATTTATCATATGAAAAGATAAATTCTTGGAGTGAGAGAATATATGCATGTTTCCAAGGGGAGCAACTGTCACAAGGGAAGAATGAGCGATATGACTTCAGAGTGATACCCTTTGTCAAAGGGGGAGATATTATTCATATGAAGGGAAAGAGAGTAATCAGAGGATTATAAACATAAAGATAAATCAAAGGCATGTAGATAGGGGGATCAACCCCAAGGAGAGTTCAGTCAGGGGGAGCAGCCCCAAAGGGATATACCCTTTTCCATTGATTTCAAAGGGGGAGAGATAGAAACATTTATAAAGAGTATAAACATGAATGTTATCATGACTAAGTGTTGCCATCAATGTTGGTGTTGCCATCAATGCCAAAGGGGGAGATTGCAGACAGTTGGATTAGGTTGATGGATAGTTGGTATGGATTTTTGGTTGTCATTGATGTCAACTATTGGAGAGTGATATTGTATATTGATGTCAACCCTTAATGATTGATGTCAACCCCTTAGTGATTGATGTCAACCCTTGGAGAAAGTTTGGTAGCGAATTCCGGTAGCACAAGGTTTGGGTAATGGACCTAAGTTTGTTTGATTTAAAGATGAATCATTATTTTCTTGTCATGGTTGATAATAAGTAAAAATGGATGAACTCCAAAGTGGTCCCTTTATGGTGAAATCCCTCACAGGAAGACGCTTTGTAGATTGAGTTATCCTAGAAGTATGGTTAGAGAACCCATGCTTATTTATGGAATAATGAGATTAAGGTCAATGAATTTGTCATTGAAACTATATTATATGGATATTTCTTGTCATTCCATTTCCGGTGGTATGTGGAATGTCACATAACTCCTCACGGTCAGAGAGTTATGGCCATGAGAAGTTGGAGAACCCAAGTTTGGGTAATGGACCCAAGTTTGTTTGATGGATAATTGTATAAGTTTTGATATATTTTTAGGTAATACTATTCTATATGGATAGTACATTTCATTCCATTTTTGGTGTGTGGAACATCACATAACTCCTCACGGTTTGAGAGTTATGGCCTTATGAAGTTGGAGGACCCTCATATGTCATCTAGAAACCCCAAAAGGTCAAAGTAGTCAAAGTGGTTTAAGAGATTTTAGAAGGTAAATAACTGAAGTGATGAGTGTACTATAATTCAAAGTGAATACAAAATAAATTATTTAAATAATAAATTTAATGGAGAAATTATAAGTGGGTTAACCCTAAAATAAGGAAAGTGGGCAAAGTGACCTAGAAGATGTTTTTAAGGAAGCTACTTGGAGACTATAAATAAGAGGAAAGACTCTCTCATTTTATATCACACTTGAGCATATTTAATATCTATAGGTGACTGAGGTAACCAAAGGATATCTAAGCCTATTTTCAGAGGGAAGGTGAAGAAAAGAAGGGAAAAATTCAAGGGAGGATAAATTCTTTTGATGATGCTTTCTAAGGTGTTTCGGGTAAAAACGTCATAACTTCTTCATCACAGATCCAAATTCAGTAATACCAATTTTTTTGGTTAGAGTAGAGTCTTTATTATTCTGTGTAATAATTTCATATCTATTCAACAAATATTCCGTGAGGGGCACGCTCTACAAGGTCACTCTCTGGAATAAGCCAGAATTCAACAAGGTATGCTATGTTTTCTATAACTCCTTTTTTGAGAGGTTACAAGTAGTGACACCTGGAGGAATTGAATAAAACACACTAAAGAGCATTGTGTATCAGTTTCATATCTTTATTCATTACAGGTACATAATTATGATTATTTCAAGTTAGGGTTGTTGACTAATAAAAAAGTAATCATGTGAGACTAAAGAAAAGTTTGATGAAAATGCTAGTCTCTAGTTGTTAAATTTAAGGAAGGTTTGCAAGTATGCGATCATATACACTAGGTCTATTAAATATTTACAAATCATATTTGGATGATGAAATTGATGAGGGCTTTTGGTTAAGGTACATGTTGGGTACATGGTTGAGATGAGTAGTTGATGAGTTGGCACATACATGAGGTGTATAGTTGATGATGTTGGTACATCTTAATGAGTCATAGTTGATGAGTAGTTGATACATGATTGGTACATACATGGTACATGGTTGGAGGCACTTGTTAGTAGTATTGTTGACACATGGTTTATGGATGATGTAGCATACTTGTATTATTAGAAGCACATATTGATCTTGGTGATTATTATGAATTGATTGTGTTATGCTTGGTTGATGCATATCTTTGAGAGTTGTCTTGGTGATTGATCTTGGTGATTAGATATGATTTGGTTAATAATATTGATGAGATAGGTTGTTGTGATAGGTTGTTTGGACAAGTTGTTGTTGTTGGGAAATAATACCCTACGGACTAACAAGCTAGGGATGAACTTGTATGCAGATAATGAACTCAAAGAAAATACTTGTAACCTATCACCCCAATACTCAAACCCCTTTTTCACACACAAACATGGAAAATACCTACTAAACTTTTTCTATCGACATTTGATGTAGATCCTCCGTTGCGCTTTATCCGCTTTCTCTCGCTGCTCCTTCCAAAGACAATCCTGCAATCAAGACAAAACACTACGCATGCATGCTATTCTTCTACCTAAGGGTTAGAGATTAAGCATAAATCAAATAAAATATATATCACTCGTGCATTGGGACGGGAAAAGTATTCTTTTTATTAATCTCAAGATGAATCAACTTATAATAATGATAGAGACCAGCCACCGTTCCTTGATCCTGATCCTGGGATCCTCCTCTTCTTTGTCCTCCAACTGCTTTGCTTTAATTCTCCTTAAGCTTGAGGAAAGGATAAAGGGTTGGGACAAATGGATTCAGCAATTGGGCAGAGTTTCTTTGCTATCTTTTTCCTCCTTCAAAATAGTACCCCTACCCCTCCTTTTATAGGCTAGAAGGAGCTAGGGTTTTGGACGAACTCTCGACCATGCATGGCTAGGAGTTCTAGTTAACTGACCCAAAGCTTTTCGTCCCGTCGACAACTTTCCTGTTTTTGTGCTTTGTTAGGTAAACGCGAGCTGTAGTGGGCCAGCCAGCGTTCCAACGCGTGCAGTAGTAGGCCTGCCAGTGTTCCAACGTGTGCAGTAGTGGGTTAGGGCGTAGTGGGTTAGGGATAAAATAGAACCATGGCTACCAATCAAATACATTGTATATCCATGTCCAATAACTATAAAGAGTAGCCGCGAACAATACACAGTGGAGCTACATCTCGAAATCAGAAAGATATACATATGAAGTATCCATCTCCCAGAAGCTGATTTGGCCTGATGGCTGTACTTCAGAGCTCGAGAAACAACTTCAAAATCTTCTAAAACTCGCGTAGGAGTGTAATATGAGTGTATGAATGCACTACCCAGAGGTCTTCGACGGCTCGTTGGTTATGGAATTAATAATCTTGATGATCGGACTGAAGGCTTTAGTGATTTCGAACAAAGACTTGATTGGACGTTCAGGATGGCCGGGTATGCGGACAAGAAACATATTGCAGAGGGGCCTACTCAGGATTAGTGACCAACTTCTCTTGGATAATAGCACGACAAGTGATAATACTCAGGCAACATACATGTCAATCATAAGTCTGTGAAGCAGGAGGCAACGCAAACTCTCCATATGTTTGGAAGAGTAACCAAACGGTGGAGGACACAACTCTATAGCGAGCAAAGCTTCCTAAGGTCATACTACATCCCATAGTCTGATGAATCAAACGGACATATGTGCTTTATCCAAGGGTGACTCATGATGCTGCCAATAAAGAAAAGACTTTTCCCATCCTCTTTTTGGGGTATATTTGATTTTTTTGTTCTTTTTTGTTGATTTGGAAAAAAGAATAAAGGAATATTACGTTACAATGGAGGAATGAGTACAACAAACATACAAGCTCAAGTCACAAGGACAAGACTGATGTTCTAGGAAATGATAATCGGGAAAAATCCTCCAGTGGCCAAAGGTGTTAAGATGCAGAGGCAAACTGTTACTAAGTTGATGGGTAAAGGATGCAAATGCAGTTGATAGAACACACAATGGTAATGTCCTTCGATGTAAGTTTAACGAGCCCAGAGAAGGAAAGCTCGTTGATTTTTCATATTTAGAGAGTCTAAAGAAGCATAAAAGGAAACTCCCTTGGGGTACCATTTTTGACAATAGTCTAGTTGGTTCGAAAAAGGGGTAAACTAGCACCAACTAGACGTCAATTCAAAACCATTTTAACGAGTGTGAAAATGACAAGATCACTCGGCGATTTTTTCAATTTTAAGGAGTCTGAAAAAAGCTTAACTATGGACTTCGTCAAGAATATTCTTCTGGACCATTTTAATGAGTGTGAAAGAATAAGGTCACTCGACAATCTTTTCAATTTTAGGGAGTCTGAAAAGAGCTTAACTATGGACTCCGAGGGGGTTTCTTTTTCGTAAATTTAGTCCCTCAGGCCCGAAAAAGGAATACAATTATACCTGAGGATACTCTTCTAAAGAATGGGAATTAAATAGAGTATTCCTTTGTTTGTACAGTTGACCGTCCATACCGAAAAAGGGGTAAACTACCGCCGGACAGACGTGACTTCAAATTTCAGTTTAACGAGCGTGAAGGGTCACAAGATCGCTCGGCAATCTTTTCATGTTTAGAGGGTCTGAAAAGGGCTTAAAAGGAGACCCGTTATGTGTTGGGAGTCCGGAGGGTAATACAAAGAGTAAAAAAGACCCATGCAAATGAGGCTCAAACTCATATTCAGGAAAGACTATACGGACTCCCGAGCCTACAGTGTTGTTAGAAATGGCATGGACACCATAATGCAACCAGGAACTACCTAGGGAATCCATGTTTTGGCAAGCTCTACCACCAAGTTGCGACTCTTCTAGAGAAGATATGATGGTTCCATGTCACAAACGGATGGGATCGATCCTATATTGTAAAAAACAAAAGGCAACGAGATGCAACAGTTGGGATGAAATCCTACCCTACATGCTCAAGTTGATTTTTTTTTTTTTAAATTATGGACCGTCCATGTATTTTATTTTTATTTTCTGAAACTCAATGAAAATTGTCCCAATACCTGATCAAATCCCTCCCATATAACTCTTGAACCACTCAAAATGAGTTTTGGTATAAAGAAACTGATAAAAGGGCCCAAAAAAATGACAAAAAGAGGCCAAAAAGTCTATAAATAGAAGCTAGCAGCTCATTATCACCATTGCTGATTTGGAAATCGACTGTGGAGCCAAAAGACCCCCTTTGCCAAAGATCGTGATTTCGGGAGCTACAGTGGATGAAACAGACTTCTGCTCGGACCAAGTAAGTACAAACTCCCTAATATTGCAATTCAATACTTAATTTATTGCTTTTAAGTTGGTTTTGGGGGCGGTCGTCGACCTCCAAGAGGTCGGCCCTAGGAAAACGTGGGTTGTCCAGGGACAGCCCGCAGGTACCCGTGCGCAGAGCCAAAACTGCATGCGGGTACCCGCGACTGTCGCCTCGACAGCCCGCGGGTGCCCCCTGCGCGATGGAAAATTGATTGCATCAAGATCTAACTCCTCCTTTTTTGCCTTGTGGTTTTGGCAGGATGTATGTCCAGTGGAGAGAGAGGGAGCACGAGGCCGCCAATGAGGCAGTGGCTGCAGATCTGAATGTGATGGCCGTGCTGACGCAGCGTGGCTTAGTAAAATTCTTTTTGTGTCCATTTATGCGCGCTCAACCCAGGCTACTGAATGCCTTGGTTGATTATTGGCACCCTGATGCAGAGGCCTTTATGATAGAGGGGAAATCCTTGGTGCCCACCACCGAGGATATCTACTTTTTTACGGGCCTCTCGAGGAGAGGGGAACCCGTTAACTTTCATACTTTTCCTACGGGGTCGAGCAAAGTCTCGGAATTGATAGAGGAGTATTGTGAGGCTGGGACTGATCAGAGATCTTCCTCGGTTCTTGTGAGTAGGATTACCAGCCTCGCTCTCCAGACCATTTTATCGCTCATCGGGCGGATTACCGGCTCTGCGACCGTGCATTAGGCTTCCCACGCACAGATGAACTGTGCAATTCAGTGCATGAATGCACACATTTTTGACTGGAGTACCACATTACTAGCAAGCATGACAGGTCAGTTGACAGCTTGCAGATAACGGACGCATAGGAACTTTGGGTTTGGAACCATCCTATGTTCATTTTTCTTTGAGAGAGTTCCATGTTTCAGTCCTCGACTGATAGTACGAGGACATCTGGCTACTTTCCCCGCAGTGTGCAAATGGGCAGCGTTGTTGCCGCAACAGGGTGGTGGGAGGACCACAGAGGCCTTCAATGATGACTTTTTTTCCTGGCTGTCACGGCAGATCCCAGCAATTGAGGATTACCCATATGCAGGGATTGATTTTTCCAGAGATCCAGCGATACCAGTGCCTCCTGGTGAGGAGCGAGGGGAGATGGGTAAGTCTCCACCTATACAGTTTTTTTGTTTGCATATGTAATTTTTATGTCTTTTTGATATATATAGCATGTTTTTGTATAACAGAGTTTTTGATGGGTGAACATTGTATTGCGTGCAGATGTGGGACCCGTGCGACCTGCTGATTTTGCTCGGAATAGGCGCCGCCCACAACCAGAGGCCGCAACTGCCTCCGCCGGGGGAGCAGCAATGGCAGGGAACCTCCCAGCAGGGGAAGCCGAGAGGGTTCTTAGGCGGATTGAGCAGAACTTCACTGCGCTCACTCGCACAGTTCCCATGGCAGAGATAGAGGACTTGCCACCCTCCATGCAGACTCACATTGTGGGGGCACCTTGGACATGGGTATGATTGTTTAGGCGTTTATCCCAGGCTGTACATGATTATAACAGGGCCCACAGGCCCTGAGCAGACTTTTAAACTTTTTATGTGCCATGAGCACCTTATTGTATATATTTTTTGAGGGCATAAGCCCGGTGACTCATTATGGTTCCCACTTGTGGGGCGCTTGCACCCATCTATGTACTCTGAGGATTTTATCATGTTTATATATGGTTTTTATTTCTTTTCGTGGCTTATGGATTATGTGTACCAAAAATGTATTTACATGTGTGTGATCATGATCTTTTTATATGTGAGCGAGATGTCAATCTAAAATATGATTAGCTAGAGTATCTATGATTTGATTTAGACTCCTAGGAACATGAAAATATGTAATATAATCAAAGTTTCATTCCAAGAGACGTACCCTAAGGAATCATCGGTGTAAAGTAGGGTCGTGCACACGGTATATTCTGTTTAGTTGCGACACAACCAGTTGAGCGTCTAGATAGACCCAGAGACGAGAGATACCCAATGACAAAGCGTCACGAAGCATCTCAATAACTGCACTATACTCAGCAACATTGTTTGTGGTGTTACCTAAGCATACACCCCCATAAGATAACAACTGGCCCTGTGGTGTGAAGATCACCCAAGCTACGGAGGCAAGCCTCCGCGTGTGTCGACTAGCACCGTCGGCATACCCAACGAACACCTCGGATTCACTTGAAATCTACCATAATGACGAAAGATAACATCAATGACACGTCCATAACACGTTTTTAAAAGAAACGTAAAAAAGTAATAGTACAAAGACTATACATATGTAACAAATATTTACCCACAGTGACCATGCTATGAGTAATACTTCTTGAGGTAGAGCCCATTTCTAGGCTCCGCCAAAGCATTCCCTTCAAAATCGACCAGACGATAAGCACCCTTTTTTAAAACCTCCTTTATAATGAAGGGTCTGAACCACATGGGTTTAAACTTGCCTTCCCCCAGGGGGTCCTTATCTTGGTCGTAAACCAGGACAAGGTCGCCCTCAGAAAAAACTCGAGGATGAACAGGCCTATCATATTGACACTTGACCTTATGTTTATGAGCTTCGTTGGCTAGGGCCGCATTGCGATGCTGTTCATCAAGATACTCAAGGTGTACTAACCGCTCTTCAAGTGGAGAAGTGTCTGGCAATAATTGTACTGCCAATTTCAGAGATGGAATTTGACATTCGATGGGCAAGACTGCCTCCAGCCCGTAAACGAGTTGAAAAGGTGAGAAACCGGTTGTAGTCTTAACTGAGGTTCGGTAAGCCCATAATGTCGAGTATAACATCAAATGCCAATTTGACTTGGCTGAGTTGATAGTTCGCTGTAGCATTGTCTTGAGAGTTTTGTTAACATCTTCCACCTGCCCATTGGCTTGGGGATAGTAAGGTGAAGAATGTTCTTGCCGTAACCCAAGCTTTGATGTTAACTCAGACATCATTTGGTTCTGAAAGTGACTGCCATGGTCAGTGACAATCTCTCTTGGGACGCCGAACCGTGCTATAATCTGGTTAAATAAAAAGAGAGCTGCAGTCTCACCATCATCTTTAAACGTTGGCATAGCTTCGACCCACTTAGTGAAGTAGTCGATGGCTATGATGATATAGCGGTGCCCCCTTGCTGACGGGGGGTTGCATGTAGTGTAATCAATCCCCCACTTAGTGAAGGGACCAACTGTGATGACCAAAAACATAGGAGCTGGATGTGCCCTCATCTTCCGTGAGAATATTTGGCACGGATGGCACTTCTTGACCGACTCGATACAATCTTTCATAAGTGTGGGCCAGAAGTAACATGCTCGTAAAATATTTTGGGCTGTTTCTAACCCAGATAAGTGACTGCCACAAGCTCTTGTATGAAAATCATTGAGCACTATGACGGCCTCCTCATGAGTGATACATCGACGCAAGATACAGTCTACACCTCTCCGATACAACGTATCATTGAGTATGAGATAGTTCTTGGCTTGATGGCGTATCCGCCAACGCTCATCACGAGAAGCAGAGGTGGGGCACTTCAAAGTCTGGAGATAGATCAGTATATCTTTGTACCAGGGGTCTGACGATTCGATCAAAAACATATCCCCCCGGATAGGCGATTCCTCAGGCACAACGTCACCTGACTCAACCGGAAGTTCCGAAATAAGTTCTGCGAAGACCAATGTCTTCTTGGACTTTGCTGAAATGAAGTCTAAGTCAAAGTCTTGGAGGATGACCATCCATATACTGATTTTTCCACCGATAACTCGTCGTGTCAACATGTACTGGAATGGATTCACGACGGCAACGACGGTGGTCTGGCAAAACAAAACATAGTGACGGAACCATTGAACAGCATGAATTGCTGCCAACGCAAGTTTTTCTAGATGGGTATAATTCAGTTCCGGTCCTACGAGGCCTCGACTCAGGTAATAGATCATGTATTCAGAAAACGAATCATCTTCCTGAACTAAAACCATGCCTATGGTTGACTCTGCGGCAGCCAGATATAATAGGAAATCCTTGTTATAATTTGGTGTCCGTAGCAGAGGTGCGGTTGTAAGAGCGTGTTTTAATGCGTCGAAAGAGCATTTAGTGGCTTCGTCCCAGAAAAAGGGAACATCTTTCTTCAGTAAATGCATAAATCACTTGGTGATTTCGGCATAGTTGGCGATGAAGCGTCGTAAGAAGTTCGCCTTGCCTTGAAGACTCTGTAGTTGTAAGATTGTGCATGGGGGGGGGGGCAACTGGATTATCGCCTCCACCTTAAGAGGATCGACCATGATCCTTGTGGTTGACACTATGAAACCTAACAAACGTCCTGACATGACGCAAAAGCTGCACTTGTTGGGATTCAAGCGAATCCTGAAGTAGCAACAACGTTTGAAGATTAGTCTGAGGTGTGTAGGATGATCCTTTCGCTTGTGAGAGTGTGATGCTAAATCATCTAGATAAGCCTCGACTATATGTTTGAGGTCGTGAAACGCAAAAGACATGGCCTGCTGGAAAGTGGCTATAGCATTCTTGAGACCAAAAGGCATCTTGCGATAGGCGAATGTACCCCACGGACAAATGAATGTAGTTTTATGTTGGTCCTCAGGTTTGATTTGGATTTGATTATATCCTGAAAAACCATCCATGAATGAAAAGGCTTCACAACAGGCGCACTCATCAATGATCTGATCGATGAATGGGGTTGGATAATTATCTTTTGGACATGCCTTATTCAAATCACGAAAATCAGTACATACACGAATCATGCCTTGTTTTTTATCGACTGGCACGGGGTTTGACGCCCATTGAGTCAAATGAATAGGGTATATAAACCCTACTTTAAGCAATTTCTCAACCTTAGCTTTGATGGCTGCTGCTTTCCTAGGATTAACTGGACGAATTTTTTGTCGAACAGGCTTAGCATCAGGATACGTTGTGATTTTGTGTTCAACTATTTTTGGATCGATGCCGGGCATTTCCTCATAAGACCAGGCAAAAACGTCGCAGAATTATTTAAAAAGATCCATGTAAATCTGAATCTCTTTGGGGGAGCAATCCGCTCCGACGAAGACATTCTCCAAAATTCCAGGGTTTCGGGAGATGTTGATAGGTATAGTGGCAGCGATAGTCGCCATATTGCCCTCAGCGTAAATTTTCTGTGTAGCTAAGAGGTTAATGGGACATGGCTGATCTCCCAGCATGGTGATAGTGAATTCTCCTGCCTCGATTCGACTTAACTCTGGGAGGAAATATGATCGGTGATGAAGATCTTCCCAAGGTTTTTCCGGACTAGTCATTGCTTCGATTACAGCTTCGTCAGAAGGCAAGACTAAGTCTAACGAATCGGTGGTAGTAAGAGAACCCTGAGCCCAGATAGGCTCAAGAAGGGGATCCAAATCTTGTGCGGGAGTTGGATCAGGAGTAGCTGAAGTTTGTTGGACTAAAGAGTACGCTACTTCAGCAGCCGACAAGGGAATGGACATGCCAGAGTGTCCTGTCTCATCCATCGTGGCTGATGGGGAAGGAAGAATCCATGGATCCTCAAAGTAAGTCGTGCGGAACGACGAAACATGGAAAATCTCAGCCTTGTGGTGAGTTGATATAAACTTGACATCGCCATGAGGAGGTGGGTAATCGAAAGTACCCATCAAAGATGGACACAAACCAACTCCTATGTTAACGACACTGGCTTGAGGATTATCTATCATGGGAACCGTGGATGCCCCCAAGGCTGGGTCAGGTCGAGAGAAGGAAAACTGATCAATGGTCACTATCCGACCTTCATGTGGAAACAATAAGACTTGGAAAACTGTAGCGACCATCGCTTGCATAGCATAAGTCCAACTACGACCTAACAAGAGATTGTAGTCGATGGGGGAATCGACTACCTCTACTTCAACACACACGGTCTTCCCCCCTAACTGTACAGGGAAAGAAGGAATGATGCCATGTGGTCGGAAAGAATGACTGTCGAACGCAGTGAGGAGAGTAGATGATGGAGACAACTCAGGCTGACCAATGGCTTTCCAGCATGCTAACGACATAACGCAAGTCGAAGCGCCCTCGTCGACCACCGTGCAGAAGATATTCCATGTAAAATTTTTCGTGGGATGAGCCACTACTATCTGAAACACGACGTGGTAAGGCAGACGAGGTTTCAAGTTAGTCATATCTAACATGATGGTACCCGGGTTACAAGTCTCAGTAGAGCCTAAAGCAGTCAACAAGGCTTTCCTCTGAGTGGGGCAACTTTGGAGTACCTCCAAGGCGGACATAGCACAAGGGGTTTGGGATAAATCTTCCACCACAGAGTAATTCTGGGCGGCCCTTGCGTTTGGATTGTGAGAAGCTCTCTTAAACGCACCTTTTGGAATGCGTGTCATTGTTTCACCCAATGTCTTCTCGATCTGTAGAGGAAGAGATGGGATCTCGGCTTCTTTGCCCTTCTCAGAGGCGCTTGGTTTACTATAGTCGTGCACTCTAGTCGTTATTAAAGAATCACTTTTAACCATATATACGTTCGAAGAAGAGGAATTGTTTGGGGGAGGGAAGTTTTCTTGGCTGCCCCCCTCGGCACTTGTGGAGGCTTGAGTTAAATTTTGCCCATGCTGAAAGGGATTAGTCAACACGGCCTGCTATTGCTGTGTGACAAACTTCTAGGCCTCCGCAAGTCAAGGACATAGATGGGTCGGGTGGTCTTCCGCACATAAGTTGCACGGATACATTGCCTTCCTTTTTTCCATGGTGCCCTCGCCAGCATTATCAGTGGGTTTCTTATCCCCCTTACCCTTCTTGCATTGTTTTTTCTTCCCTTCAGGCTACTGGGTGGCCTTTGGGTTATTCGTCTGTATCGAGTGTACTTCCAACGTTTGGGTAGGAGGAGCAACCAAAGAAGTAGTCTGGCTGGCCGATGAGTGTTGTATAGATAACTGTTGCAATTGTTTTGTCAATTTCTCAGCGGGCTTAGATTGTGCCAAACCAATGATACCGTCAGCATGTGGTCCAACTCTCTGTCTGGTTTTATCCAATATCGATCGTGGTGCATCCGGCAGGATGTTGTACAATAGACCAGACTGAGAATAGATAAGCTCAAACTGTTGAGACCTCATGATGGCATCTTCTTCGGAGAAAACCCCAGAAGTTGCGACATCTTTGGACAAATTTGGTACTAAAGACTTAAGGAACCACTCAAGCAGGAATGTTGGTGGAACTTGTACTTTGATTAGACTATTTCTGTGTCGCCACTCTCGGATATGATCAAAGATATGGTCCATTGTTGTCTGCTCGAAATTGGATAACAACTCTGTGCCGGCGTCGTATCTCACAGGTAACTGGAAATGGTTAAGGAAGGCCATGGCCAGTTCGCCAAAAGAAGAGTATCGTGAACAATCAAGCTCTATGTACCATTTTGCGTCACTCCCAATAAGAGTGCATTGAAACAACCGCAACTGGATGGAGTCATCTTTCAGTGAGTTAGATGAACACCAAAGGTGGAAAGTAGTCATGTGATCCCCTGGATCTTTGTTAGGCTTGGCCTCGAACTTTGGAATGTCTGAAGGAAACTTCGTTGGCATAGGAGGCCAACGTGGATCGTGACAGATAGGATCATTTAACAGCCGTGTTAAATCTGGCAAGTGTAACGTCGCCAAGAATGGTAGTTTGGGTTGTTGATGATAGCCTGGATAAAAGGGTCCTGGAGTTTGGCTGGCACCAGGTTGCCAGAAAAAGTTTGGTTGTTGGCCCGGATTCTGGTAGAAACCATGGCCCTGACTAGCGTAAGGGTTTTGCATCTGTGGAGACATCATTTGTTGATTCCCCATAAAGGACATAGGATGTTGGGCATTCATCGTGTTTGACGGAATTTGGGGAGGATTACTCCATGCCGGTCTTGCTGGGAGAGGCATAGAAGTCTGTCCGGGGTTCCATTGACTGTGGAAAGAATTACCCCAGAACGACATTCCAGAGGAAGGAACGGATCCTTGTCCTGAGTTCCAAGGTCCTGGTATATGTGCCCCCAGCACAGGAATAGTACCCTGTGCCGGAGTAGACTGTCCAAAAATCGGTGTGCCCCCAGATGGGAAAGTAGTGGATGCGAAAGTGTTATTACCAAACGTCCCGTTCCAAACAAATGGTAACAAACCTACCGGCTGAGTTTGCATAGGTGTTCCTTGACTCCCGGCTCCAAATGAACTCGTGTGTGCAGGCTGCCCGATGGACTGCTGATGCGGACCACCAAGTGAAGGGGACGAAGGAGAGATATGACCTCCAGTGTAAGGAAAAGCGTTGAAAGGGACAGGAATGCCCCCAAGTTGACCTTGCAGAGGAGCGTTAGAGCTCCTTGCCCCCAGACCCAAAGTCTGTGAAGTGGAGTGAGTGAGTGCAGGACTTGTACCTGAACTAGGCATACCGTATGAAAACGGAGAGCCTGTTGTACTAGGTGTGAAGAGAGGTGTGGCTGTCGCGTAAGATGGGGTCGGTCCACTGTGAGATGTAGTTGCGGCCGAGACCATGGTGTCCTGGACCGCCGACAAAGGAAAGTTAGGAGAAGCTTCTCCTATGGTAGCAACGGTGATGGGAATGGAATAACTCCCAGAGGAAGTAATAGCGTTTGTTGCCATAGCTGTGTGAGACACTGACAAGCGTTCGTAAAATTGAATTGGCACAATAACTTGCGGCCAAGTATCAGTGTTTGAGGTTTCAACCACTCCAATATTGGTGGTCGATTCCTTCGGGAGTTGTTCGGGCTCAATGGTTGGGAACCCAGTTGCTTCGAAAGACCCTTGTTGGTCTAACTTCCACCTCAATGGTGGCGGGGGTGGCTCCAGTATAACCGGCGGCAGGACCAGAAGCCTTCGTGACCGACGAAGCTTTGAATCCTCCATTGTGTGAGAAGATTCACGACATGCTAAGGTATTCTACATGAACAAGCAGTAACACACACTAAAATAAGCCCCTATGAGATAAGACAAGCAAACACTAACTATTTTGAAGAACAATTACAACAACCAACACTAGAGCAACTTACCGGTGCAAGTGAAACTCAAATACGGAAGCACCCTCCAGGTATACTCTGCAAAGCATAGCCCGATGTCTGTCCTAGGTACCGCGGTATACCCCCGCAGTCACCTATGTATGTCCCTAGAAAAGATTGGCAGCTAGTTTGCCAGCACGTGAACAGTCACCAGGCGGGTACAGTCGATAGTCGGGTAGACCACAATGAGCAGGGTATCAAGACCGAAACTTGTCAAGGGTATCAAGAGAAAATGGTCCGAAAGACAACTGAGGACCTCGAACGGATTCGAGACCCACGAAGCTCCATGGAAAATGCAAACGACGAAATCCCTCAACAAATCCTCGATATGTGTTCTCCACTACGCTCAGTCCAGCTTTGGAGGGGTTATCTCCGCTACCTTTCCTTACGTGACCTTGTGTTTAGCCCCTGTGTTAGAGGGGGGTCCTGGATAACTTTCTGTAACTGGACTTCTACACTCCCTATGACAGACTCCAATGTTTGGTTTGAGTGGCCTTGGAGAATTTACTCTCCAACCTATTCCAAGGCCCTAGTCCTGAGCTAGTGTATGAACCCTACAAACAAAATTCTAATAGATTTTAATTAGCGTTGCTTTTAATGGGATTTTTCACGTCACAAGGTATGAAGGTGAAACTGATGGTGTGTAAAGACTCAAAGAAAAATGAACAAGAAATTCTTGGAAACAAAAACTTTTACGAAAATGCAAAAACCAGCAACTTTTCAACAAGAAAGACTTCTTTTCTTTTTTAATTTTCTAAGATTTCATGCAGAAAAACATCAAGGAGTTTCGCTCAATCTGCGAGCTACTTATGCACTAAATACACTGCAAAACTTATGAAAAAGAATTCTTCCTAGCTACTGATGCAACAACACAATCTTCAAACCAAGAAGAAAATGAAAAAGAATTTTTTTATTTTATTTAATTTGCAAAATAAAGCAAAAAAGGGAAAATGCCGACAAGAACAAAACCAAGAAAACAAAATAAAATGCTGGCTTAAAGCGCAGATCACAAAGAACTGGAGCAAAGATGCTCAAAGGCAATCAAGAAAGAACCGATTCTAACACTTGTCTAAAAACCATAAAACAAATCTTTTCTTTTGTCTTTTCTATCAAAACATCAACTAAGCAAAACACAGGCTAAGGATAAGAGGTCCTAACCTGCTGACTGTGTAGCCCCAGACTCAAACCCCTGAGAGGAACACTTCTCACCACAGGAGGGGATGACTGCTCCACCCAGGATGAAAAGCAACCAATCAAGCCCGCGACTGTCACTGAAACAGCACGCGTGAAAACGCGTGTTGAGCTATAACAGCGCACGGGTACCCGCGGGCTAAACCTAAACAGGTCGTGGGTCTGTATAAATGCTAAGACAAAACAAAACACATGCAACCCAGACCTGAAAAAGGCCTCTGGTATTGACAACCAGGGTCTTTTAAAGGCTTGGATGCTTCTTCTTCAATAGAAAAACAAAAAATAATTGCAAAAAAGAAAACAAACGCAATAAAGCAAACTGAGACAAGACAGTGAACCAGCGAGACCCAGACAGGATCCAGAAAGCCCCCTGAGAATGTAAAATTCTGACAGGGAAGAGGAGACTGCCTCTTAAGCTTTCTGAGTCTTACATGCTACTGAAACCACTACAGCAAGCGTTCAAACGCTGGTTGTATAAGGTTAGGGCGCGGGTTACACGCGTGCAGGCCTTCTGCAGGCCGCGTGTACCTCTGTGTGTCCCGATAATAAATGTCAAGCACAGTCAAGGAAAAGCTGGTATTAATAACCAGGTTCCCTGCTAGCTCTGACCTAACAGAAAATAGACACACAAAGAAGCAGAAAATATAATTCTTTGAACTACCCAAAAACCTTCAACTAAATCCGGAACCCTAAGAGTAATATCCCCAGTGGAGTCGCCAATTCTGTTGTTGGGAAATAATACCCTATAGACTAACAAGCTAGGGCTGAACTTGTACGCAGATCATGACCTCAAAGAAAATACTTGTAACCTATCACCCTAATACTCAAACCCCTTTTTCACACACAAACATGGAAAAGACCTACTAACCTTTTTCTATCGACGTTTGATGTAGATCCTCCGTTGCGCTTTATCCTCTTTCTCTTGCTGCTCCTTCCAAAGACAATCCTGCAATCAAGACAAAACATTATGCATGCATGCTATTCTTCTACCTAAGGGTTAGAGATTAAGCATAAATCAAATAAAATATATATCACTCCTGCATTGGGACGGGAAAAGTATTATTTTTATTAATCTCAAGATGAATCAACTTACAATAATGATAGAGACCGGCCACCATTCCTCGATCCTGATCCTGGGCTCCTCCTCTGCTTTGTCCTCCAACTGCTTTGCTTTAATTCTCCTTAAGCTTGAGGAAAGGCTAAAGGGTTGGGACAAATGGATTTGGCAATTGGGCAGAGTTTTTTTGCTATCTTTTTCCTCCTTCCAAATAGTACCCCTAGCCCTCCTTTTATAGGCTAGAAGGAGCTAGAATTTTGGACGAACTCTCGGCCATGCATGAATGGGAGTTCCAGTTAACTGACCCAAAGCTTTTCATCCCGTCGACAACTTTCCTGTTTTTGTGCTTTGTTAGGTAAACACAGGTTGTAGTGGGCCAGCCAGCGTTCCAACGCGTGCAGTAGTATGCCTGCCAGCGTTCCAATGCGTGCAGTAGTGGGTTAGGGCGCGTGTCACTTTCCCAAGAGGATTTTTGAAGAGGTTTCTCAGAAGATGTTTTGGCAATGAAGGGCAATGAGTTGGCCTGATGCCATGTAAGCATGTATGGTGCAATTTAGGGTTATAACAGTTTTTGTGACAGGTTGTTGTGGCAGGTTATTTGTACAGGTTTTTTGCATGGTTGATGCACTTGTTCATGGTATAGGTTGAGGTACATGTTAGTGCATGGTTGATGCACTTTTTTATGGCACAGGTTGATTACAGGGTTTTTGGTATAGGTTGGTTCATGGTTGAATCACTTGTTTATGGTACAGTTTGAGGTATAGGTTGATGCATGGTTGATGCATGGTTTAGGCTATTGGTACAGGTTATGTGGTGCAGGTTGATTGGTACATGTTTACAATAGTATATCTCACAGTGATAGTGTGACAGTTGTTCCATCATTCTACTTATACATCAGGGAGGTTGGACGGGGAAAGGACAGGTGGTTGTAGCCACCTTTCGGTTGTAGCCAAAGAACATAGGGGGTTGTAGCCTCCTTTTGGTTGTAGTTAGAGAATTGGGGAGTTGGATCTTCCCTCAGGTTTTAGCCTAATAAACTAGGGGGTTGGAGCCTCCTTCCAGTTGCAGCTGGAAAACAAAGGAAGTTGGTACTTCCAATGAATGTAATTCTTCAAGAAATATAAGAAAAAGCATTCTTTGGTTTTATCCCTCTTTGGGTTTCCACATAAAACATTGGTGTACTGTGTATGTGTGTGATTGTTCATTTTTTCATTTCTTATTTACTCTGCAGTTATTGGATGATAATGATACATTGATATAAAACTTGGATTATATGGTTAAAAAGGATTCAATTTATCTATTACTGATTCACCCCCCCTCTCAGTAATCCAACATATATTTCACCTCAACATCATACTTAATTAGGCTTTGGAGGTAGTGGGATTTTAACATTACTGGTAGAAATAACTAAGGAATCAACAAATGCATTAGCCTCTCTGGGAACAAAAGGTATGTTGAAGGCTAAGAACAAATTATCAATAAGGTCCCATACATCATTCCTATAAGCTCTCAGTCTTGGATTCTTTTCCTGGTGGATATTTCTGACTTGATGCACAATCAGCTCTACATCTCCAAAAATAGACAATTCTTCAATTTTCATGTCCTTTGCAGCTCTAAGCCCTAAAACTAAGGCTTCATATTCTACAATGTTGTTTGTGGTTTCAAATTCCAATTTGAAGGACAAGGTTATGACCTCCTGAGAAGGAGAAATGAACACAACTCTAGCACCAACACTATCCTTGGAAGATGCACCATCAAAATACATTTTCCATGTTTGAACACCTTGTCTATATGTCTCACATGTTGTTCGTGACTAATTTTCTTACTTCCAATGGTGACCAAGGAAAATCAGTAAGATGCAAAATGCTAGATCCTAAATCAGTATCAACAACATAGATGGGATGGTTTGTTGGATTTCCTTCATCACTAATGATATATACAAGTTGTGCTTCTCTATACAACCTTCTATGTTCACCCACAAATACTGGTATGGTAGCATAAGAAAGATCCATTTGCAATGTTCCTCCTAACCTCTTGATCCATGATCTAAGCAACAACATCCCAAATTTGGGAGGAACATGTGCAACTACAATATCCATGACTATGCTCTTCATAGGTAGTTCAAAAGAGTGGCAACTAAATATTTAATAACTCCAAGACATTTTACTTTTCTTAAGTCAAAGGAATACAAATCACGATATGCTTTTGTGATTCCCAGAGCCAATTCATCCATGACAACCTTAGGCATCAAGTTGTGGGATGCACTTGAGTCCATAAGACAATTGTAAAATATTTTATCATGTATATTCAAAGAATTGTAAAAGGGAGGAGAGGAGTCATCTCTGCTTTCTACCAGTGGTCCCAATATAACTGTGGGTTTCTCATCCTGCAAGTTAACTGAGTCTGTTGAATGGGAAAAAGATTAAGGCTGCAACATTTTTGAAATAGATTTTTTGAAATCTTCATTTTTCATCAACTCTCGATTTCATTCTCAAAGTTAAAATAGGATTGGGATTTCAGAATTTCCTTTGTCTCTTGAATAGGAGATTTAATGATGGGTTGATTTTTTTGTTCTTCTTTTCCTTTATTTGGTGCAACCACTATCTTGGGAGGGGTATCTGATTTTTTGGGTTTATCAGATGTACTTGGTTTTCCCTCCTTTTGTTTTGACCTCAAATTATATTTATTTTGAGTTTCATTCACTTTTTATCCTGTACTTAACTCATTCAAATGATTTCTCATTAAATAATATGCATAAGAAAATTGGGTTAAATGAGGGGAATAAACTGTGTCCCCTAAAAAATGAATTTCTTGATCCGCTTCTTCATTATTTCCTTCTTCATCATCAACCAATTTTTTCTGTAGAGGAGTTTGAACCTTATGATCCTCTCTATTTCTCTGATCTCTCTGTAGAATTTGAGGTGTATTGTTTTTTCTTTTGAAATTATTTATGTTTCCAAAATCTTGAGGGTTTTTATTTGTTTGTCTCCCTTCAAGTTTTAATTTTTCCATTTCTACAGAAAGTGACTTAACCAACTTAGTCAATTCATCAACTTGGGACTTAATTCTTGAAGCATATGAAGATGAGGCTTCTGCTTTTTATTTTCTTCTATCTCTATCAGATTTGACCCTCAACTTATCTAATTTCAATATGTTTGATTCAACTTCTAGAGTAGCATATTTCATATGGGCCAATGTTATATACCTTATTTCTCTCAACAAAAGAAAAAAGTATGGGTCAAAAGCACTTGCATAGGTTATTTTAGCAGAAGTTTCAGTAGGATTAATCTCAGTAGGAATTTTGTTTTACTTTTTGTTATATCTTTTTGAAAAATGTGACATTGATTCACTATGTTTCCTTTTAAGAGACCCAAATTTTTTAATGTAATATAAGAAGTCTTTTTTGTCACCCCAATGTCTTAAAAGTGAATCATCTAGGGATTCAATTCCAGATATTGATCCAGGAGCTAAAATTCTAAACCACTTTCTATCTTCTCCATCTAGACTTTGCACAAAAACCCTCATCCAAGCATCTTCATTTTCAATATTCAAATTATCTACATGACTCTAAAATGTAGCAAGGTGTTCTTCTGCAATGATATCTTCATCTTCTATGAATTTATGCATGTATTTAAGGTAATATACTATTGGAAGAGCATTCATGGGCTAAGGAAGCACTAATGGTGCATACTTAGCAACCACAATGGAATCCATTCTATTATGAGGAGGATTAATCCCTACCATTTGACCTTTAGGAGAAGTATAAGGTGACTTAAAAAATAGAGATGCAATCTGTGTAATAGGTAGTTTTGAAAAAGGAGGAGTACAAGGTGGAGAAACTTCAGATTTAATAGAAGGTGGCTAGGACGTGAATGAAGCTAAGGGGATATCAATAGAAACTGAGGTTCATTCTTCTTTAGTTACATACAATTTAAAATAATGGGGAGAAAAATAACCTAGAAGAGGGATATATTCCAAACTTTCAAGTCTAAACCACTTTACAATTTCATGGGATGCAAGAAAATCACAACTTTTCAAGTTTTCCTTTTTCATCTTAGGAGAAAATGTTGAGTATTCTACAGGAAAATCTCCTAGTTTTGACTTTACAGGAGTTTCAACAATAGGTAAATGAGAAACATGAGAAATAACAAATGGTGTATGGAAAGAAGAGACGGGTAGGTCCCCAGAAGTACCTGAAAATTTAGAAGAGGAGGCTCCTTGCAAATTTTTTCCCTTCTTTATGATTTTTTTTGGATTAGGTTCAGGTGCAGCCAGAGGTGACTGTGGGTTAGAAATCATGTGCCTACTCTTGGGAGCCACAACTAAACTTTGGAGTTACCAGGTGCACTATGCAGTCTTTCTATTTATTGATTTTTGTACACCAACAAAATCAATAATGTCTTGTCATACAATCTAGGGAAATATATTCAATATGTTCCTCGACAACGATGCCAAAAATGTTAGCACTAGAAGTCACACCTAGACTATTGTAGATGTAAGCCTAATACCCATCACAATGTAAATAATATTTGTTTTAAAAGTGTAGAAAATGGATGTGAAACTCAGTTTTTAATGTCAATCACAAAACCCTCCATGAAATAGACATCAACAAACAAGGATTTGAATAGATTCAAATCAATGGTTAAAGATATAAATGAAAGATAGAAAATTTTAACAAGGAAAGTGAAATATGTGTATGAGTTTACATAAGGTATTTCTGGAACACATATGAAAGAAAACTCATTTGAATAAGAACTTCTTAATCCAAAGTGGAAAGAACTCCGATCAATTTGCATACAATACCACAATAAATCATTTACTGCAATAAAGAAACAAACGACATGATGAATCCTTCAGCAGAGACTAATATAAAAGTGAGACAGAAAATAGATGACAGTAGGATAAAGAATGATTTTCACCAATAAAATTTTCTGGAATCTGATCCATACATCAGGAAAAATATGTTACAATAAAATACTTATGGTAAGAGTCTTCTCCTCAACCATTCTAACCTCTTCTCCTCAACCATTCTAACCTCTTCTCCTATTAAAATGAATCTTAAATAACAAAAAACATCAAAGAACCCTTTACAATCGGCCCCTTAAATTCCTCATATGATTCCATGCCTAAGGAAAGTTTGGCAACAGGTGTAAAACAAGAGAGTAACAAAATGTTATTTTGAAGGAAAATGTTGGAAACATATAGAACAAGTCCTCAACAACTAATGATGTGTCTTTTATGCATGCAACTCCTTGAGGAATGTGGTATTCGGATGTGCAAATGAACCTCTAAATTCTAGTATGAACTCTCCTTGACACCTTGAAATCTCCCTTGCCTCCAAAATATTCAAAACTTTGAGTTCGTAGTGCAGCACTGCAAACTATTCTAAAACACCCAGTATGCAACGCCAATGAGTCTAGGCACTGCAAACTTTCCTGTAGCATCCTATTCTCTTTGAAAAAATATTTAGATCTTTAAAACTAATTCCAGAGGTAGTATAAATATTCTAGATATGCTACAAACTTATTACCACCTGATATATCCTTGGAGAAAACATAAAAAAATGCTAAGTTAGCTCAAACTTCAAAATCATCACTTAATGTTGTAACTGCATGCAAAACAGTAAACGTTGACAAACAATGATGTTGTTGTAGAAGATCATCTTGTATTTATATTTTTGTTCTAGTACTCCTTCTGGTAGCCACCTTAGCCAGCATATCTAATTTCCTCTTTGCCACGTTTTCTCTGAAAGGTTGTAACTCTGCTTCTAATTTTTTGATTTCAACTTGGCAGGCTCTATTCTGCCTATATACATTCCCTTTGAACCTTGATTTATCAATTTTTTCCTCATACAAATCCACCATCTCCTTTAGCTTTATTATGGAATCCAACTCTTCCTTTTTCAACTTGTCAATTTTAGGTTTTGCATCCTTAAGCTACCTCCTGAGTATTTTGAAGGTAGGGTTACTTTCATGATGAGGAGTGCTAATATCAATAACCTCTATAGGATTCTTAGAAGCATGATATTTTTATTTTTGTTGAGTTGGAGTCTCTTCTATACCATCCTTAATGGGAACATGTTGTTTGGCTACCAATCTAGTAAAAGGTCTTCTAGTTTTTACTTTTTCTACAACAATTGGTGGGGAAAATACAAGCTTTTTTCCTTTTAAGCTTCTTAATTTGCTTGAAGGAATCTCCATGGGAGTAGGTTCTGCCACAGGTGAAACTTATCTGTTAGGAGTTTGTGAAGGACCACCTTCTTCTACTTCATCAGTATCCTGGAAAGATTTATTACTCCTAGTTGCCCATTTCTTCTTACTTGAATCTGAATGAACAATCGTCTCAACAGGGTTAGGAGTTTGTCTTTTGGACTGTGGTGTAGGAGCAACATCTAACTAAAAATGTGATGTAGTTAGGAAAGTTTTCCAGTCAGTGTTGGTCTTCTTTAACTCTTCCATTACTAACATCTTAATTAGACAAGGGTGAAAAACACTGGTTTCTACCTGCTTGTACTTGGCATGGACTCTATTTGACATCTTGCCAATACTCCTAAAAAGGTAGAATATAAGGTTCATGGATTATTTCCTAGTGAAGTGTAATAGTAATTTGATGTGGTATTGGTATAAAATATTGAAACTTATTTCACATGGGAAGTACCTTTGGATGACCCTAAGCATCTTGTCAAAACATTCCAACATGTGATTTATGGGCACTCCTTTAGATAGGTTGTCTCCTTGATATTCAGGTTTAAATAATTCTTTGTAGAAAGAAGATTTTAATGACATGGATTTAAACAACTTCTCACCATAGTCAGGTATCTTTGTAACTATAGAGATATAACTCTCAAAACTTCAAATTCTAGCATCCCCACCTTAGTCTTTGTCCCGTTAAAATTAAGTTCAAAATTCTTGGCCACTTCAGGATGTCCTCTCTACATTTTTTGAAAAAAATTGAGACAAACCACCCTTTAGAAAGATTTCTTGAACAATGGTTCAGATTTGATGAGTTGCATGTCATATGGTTCAGTTCTCACAATCTCTCCCCCCTTGTGATTCTTCCTTCCTCGTTGACTGTCCATAATTATTTCCTTGAAAAACACCTCCGTAGCCTCTTATGATAGTTGTTATGTGAAATATAGAGTAAAACAGGGATTTTAGGGTTTGATAACAAAGATGATATACCTAGAGTTCTCCTATATGAAAAATTATACACAACAATGGTATGAAGTGGAGAAAATTGAAAGTAGGAATGATAAGAGGGACAACAATTTAGTCTTGATTAAAAATGAAGATAGGAAAAAAGATTCAACTCTGTGTAAAAAGAGGGTTTGCAGCACCAACACCAGTTCACAACGCCAATCTATAGCATAATTGAACTAGATTTTATGAAGGACTGAAAATATTTTTCATGTCTAAGAGGGAAGCTATAAAGACTAGATAAAACCTTGTCCTTTAAAAATTGACAAGGGTTTGGTCAATCAAAATACAGAGGGTTTGCAGTGCCAGTCTGTAGTGCGCAATTTGTGGTGCAGGGTTAAACTAGACAGTTCACAGTGCAAAATTATCGGTGGAAAATATAACTTGTTTGCAAAAGGGAACTGTAGGATGACCCTGATATAATAATCATGACCAATGAGCAGGGTTTAGAGCACCATAATAGTGGGTTTGAGAGTTAGAAGCGCATGAACATTGATTAGTTTGCACCACCAACAATACATAACATCTTTACGTCCTTAATCAACCTTTTAAGTAGCATAGAAATCGTCAAGGGGTACCTGATATGTCTGAATGTAGGCTATTTCTTTGTGAACTTGAGATGGAATTATACGGAGGCATCCAATCTTTAACAATCTTCTATAGCCAATTTGCAGTGCTAGTCTGCAACACCAATTTTCAAATTCTAGTAGCGCGCTTCAAGGAAACTGTTAGAGTTTGTTCTTTGAAATAATCTTTGAAAGTCATACTGAATGAAAGAATTGAAGACAATGAAATATCCCTTGACACATTTCCAAGGTGCAATGATGATATATTATTGCAATGAGGTATTTCTTAGTACGCTACGAACTTTTAGGTAAGTTGGCAACAATAAATCTGACCTGTAACTTGACCTTTAAACTGTTGGAAAATGACATAATGGAATTTTTTGTATACATTTGAGATAAGAAATATGATGATGATGATGTTTTAGACCAAGAGTGTGACCCATGTGGACCCTTATTCCCCTCATCATGATAAATACTACCATGACACTAAGGCTCTAAACCAAGACTAAAACAAGACTATGCTTATGAAAAAATAAAAATTTGAGTTATGACATGAGATATAACCCAAATCCTAAGATTTAAAGACTTTTTCACTCAAAACAAGATAAATCCAAATTGTTTTGACCCCTAAACATCCTATGTGCTAACAAATACATCATCAATGCACATAAAGGCAAGCAAAGATCTCACTGCTAAGCTCAAATCAAGTGAAGAAGTTGATTAGTTCTAGTGAGAAACATGTTTTACCTTTCTTAAGATAAAATTAGTCTGATGATGAGTCAATGAGAGTGAAGGAATCCTTGGAAGGATGTACTAAAGAGAAAAAACAATAGTTGGAGGAGTTTCTACAAAAATATAGAGGATATCATTGAAGGTTAAAGGCATTAATAATCTACTCCTACAAAATTGCATGAACACCTTTTTGTGAAATATTGCAACTCAGAACCTTTATAGGAAGACAAGTGGTACCGATGCTTTTCATCTATATATTCCACCTTATATGCAGATCTACTCAGTTGTAAATGTAGAAAAATTAAAACTTTTGTATCCTCCCATGATCATGGATCAGGATGAGGAAGTTTCAATACCTCCAGTTGATGAGTTTTCTCTTGAGTACTTGGATGAGTTGAAGGAATATAGCATCCTAGACAAAAGGATGAGGAATTCACATAGGGGTGATGTTGATTATCTTTGATTGGGATTAAATGAAACACATCCAAGAAAGGAAAGTTGGATTGAGAAGGACAAGGTGAGGGAACTCTTCCCTCACTTATCTATTGATTGATGAAATATTTTGGTGGTCCAAAAAGATATTAATGGGAAGGTGTGCAAAAAGGACCTAGAGAAGGCTAAGGATAACTCATAATTCACAGAAGCGACTCAGGAAGCTCAGAATGGCCTCAGAAAATAGAGAAAGAGAAAAAATTCAAAGTCTTCACAGCTCAATTAAATTGGCATCATTGTGAAGAGCATGTCACACGATTTCCAATGAAGTAAACGACTCGTCAAATGGAGTTACGAATCAAAATATATTTGCGGTAAAAGTTTTGGTCAACCTAACCCAGTCAGCAGGGATGAGTCAACATCCATATTGATGACATTAGCATCAATAAGGATGAAATCATTGTCCATACAATGTACATGGCACACATAGAGGGTGACACATGTCATGATGATGTTAACATGATGACCTAGAGGCACTAGAGGCTGCCAAATGTCACTCATTTTTGGACTTTTCTAACAAATCTGTGGACCAATGGGAAGGTGCCAGGTGTCAGTTCGTACAACCATGTGGAAGATCATACAACCATTTGACAGGTGATGTGGCAGGATGATGTGGTAGGCTGACATGGCATAGATGATGTGGATGTCCGTGCAATGTGGTGACGTGAGAAAATGAAAGGCCACCACGTGGTCCAGTCATGGGTTGCCACATGCCAGTGGGAAAATTCCCAAGGATGCTTAGCAACCGAAAGTTAAAATGGGAAAGGGGTTGGTTGGTTCCAACCCCTAGTCCACTAAATTGATAATATAATCCACCTCCAGATCTAGTGGGATCTGCCAAAGAGAAACCATACTCCAAAGTTAGCAGTGAGCCCAAAAAAAACAACAAACAACACACACACACACACACACACACACACACACACATATACATGCCCTGTAGTAAAATGGAGGTCCGTGGGCTTGACCCCAAAACCTCCTCTAAGAAAAACACTTTATATATATTTTCCAACCAACAGTCCAAACGACCTCATTGGTATATCCACCCTCCAAATTTATTTAAGATCTGAGCTTTTCCAGAGCTCAGGGGTCAGACCTGGGGCGCGACCATATGGATGGGGCATAGAAAATGAGAAATTCCCCATTAATTTATTGCAGGGAAAGGCATGGAAACCAAGACAAATTTTCTCAAGGGACTAAAAGTGCCAGACTCAGAGCAAGGCATGGAGACATTCATTTTTAGGTAATTTGACATCACGAATTCAGTGGCGTTGTTTGTTTTTTGATCTGAGCAAAGCTTCTTCAACTTAACTCCAGAATGAGGTATAATTATGTATTTTGCCAAATTATTTTTCTAAGTTAATAAAAAGGCCTACCCATTTGAGATAAAGACCAGAAGACGTAGTCCACCAAGGAAAAACTCCGTTATCAAGTTTTTTTTGTGATCAGATCTGATGCATATGTCTCTTAATTATTTAGTTATTCCTTCTTTATGGTGAACTTCATTTTATGCTCATTTAATACAGTTCTTTAATAAGCCACTTCGATGAAAAGATCATGGATCAGTGCATGAGGCATAAAATGAAGTTAAAATGCATATGCATTAGTAGGCATGTTGACGGTGAATGCTTGGTGCATATGGATTTGTAATTGTACATATGCACATGCTTGGATATGCATATAACATGCTTGTAAACCTAGAATAGTCTATTATTATGAAATAATGATTTTATGGAAATTGAGTATGACTAATGATGGATTATGTATTCGAGAAAAATGATATAGCATGGTTAAAGAGGTGGATGTTTCTATCGTTTCTTATGACTCCATGTATGTGAATACCCATGAGAGTGGTAGGAATGGTGATCAAAATGATGAAGGGGGAAGTCTGTGAGCTTCTAAAAATACCAATTGATCAGGTAGCATCAAGTAAGTTGATAACAACCATCCAGGTATGCATTTTTTGCATAGATGTTGAAGGGAATGGAGGTAATAATTCCCTCAGTTAATTTTTCACTATTTAAATTGATATGTAATGGCCAAAGGCCTAGAGTATGTAGCTATTATTGATGCTAGAATTCATTTAGATAGATTTTCAGTTCTATATGATGTTATGATTGGTTATGGGATCATAACTGAGTTAATTCAGGAGACATACTCCTTCTATAACAATGAATATTCATAGAGCTAGTCATGTGTGAGACCATAGTATGGTTGGATATGGAAGGGCTATATCCCTATGTCAATGCCCAATGGTATATACTATATAGTTGATGTTTGGAATGCAACTTCTTTTCCGACACTGAAGAGAACTTAAGAATTATATTCTTAGTGTTGTGTTTGGGTTGAAAAGGAAGGTATCCAAATAGTCAAGAAAGAAGTAGGAAGTTTGTGGATGATGTGTTGAAGCATTGGCTAGAACTTCCAACTCACCTTGGTGGATGCATGACATAGTTATGTGGTATTATATTGTCAATGCATGGATGCATTGTGTAGTTGTGGCCATGGGTATTGGCACATCGATTGTTATATTATTTAGTAATTAATTGTTGCATTATGAAAAGCATGTGGTGCTGAAATTGCATAATTATGGATAGATGAATTATATTCAATATGAATACTAGTTGAAGGTGATTGGATTATTGCTTTTTAAAAGTAAAATATCATTTTTTGGAGCTATTAAAATTGTTACAAGTGGTATTACAAGAATTATTGAATGCATTTTGGTGAATGCATGTATATATTATATAAAATAGAATTGATTATGATAACAATTGAAATGATGTGAGTATTGCTAACTCATGAAGTTGAAAACACTTTAGGAGTTGTTAGATAATGCAATAAGAAAGTTGCAGGTGAGAGTAGTTATATAATGATAAATTATGGAAAAGATTTGTCAAGGGAACACAATGATAGAAATATTGATGAATAAAAGAAAGAAATTATTGGTTGATAATACATGTGTAAATAATGATGGGTTCATTCCAGTAATAGTTGGATTAATGGGAGTGATTGAATTGTGGTTGTAAACAATTATGAGATCACTTTGTGCATTTTTGTAATTGTTTCCATGAAAATATACATATGCATGATACTGCCAACTTCTTTGGCTGAGTGAAGGTTGAGGAAATTGAAGGTAGGAAAGTATTGAATATTTAAGGGATGTAATCCATAAGGAATATTGATATCTACAACTGTAAAAGACAAATATTCTGAGTAGAAAATTCATGGCTGGGGATTTTTTTTTTTTTTTTTTTTT
>ML790189.1:1008169-1022585 GCA_009831015.1 Picea engelmannii | reverse complement strand
GATATGTTCATCGATGTGACTTATTAAATAATTGCATTAAATGAGAATAAATTGAAGTGCACCATAAATAAGGAAAAACTCAATAATAAAGAGACATAAGCATCAAATCTGAACACAAAAAACTTGATAACAGAGTTCGGCCTTGACGGACTACATCTCCGGGTCCCGCTCTCAAATGGATAGGCCTTTTTATTAACTCAGAAAAAGAATTTGGAAAAATACATAAGTATACCTCATTCTGGAATTAAGATACAAAAGTTTTTCTCATATCAGAAAACATACAACACCATTGAATTTGTGGCATCGAATTACCCAAAAATGGTTTTCTCCACACCTCAATTTGACTTTGACACTCCCACACCCATGAGAAATCTCATCTTAGTTTTCGTGCCTGCAACCTGTAATTAATTCTCTGAAATCTACATCGTAAAATGTGCCTGACTGTATTGTCGAGAGCCCCCATCCCGTCTATTGGAAAAAACACTTTTCAAATAAAAACTCAAGTAGATTTTACCAACGAAGGCCAATGGCCTAACGGTTGGTGGATGACTTATTAAGGTTTATGTTTTGGGAGGTCCCAGGGTCAAACCCGGGCGCCTCCCTTTTCTTGGAATGCTTGTTATAACTATTTCCAAGTTTGAATGTTGGCTCTACCTTTGGCGGGTCATTGATATATTTTTTGGATTGTTGTTACAGTTGGCAGATATGGCGGGATATGCCACCAAGTCTGGTGGATTAACAACAATTTTTGGCGCTAGTTTTGGTGGAACACTGCCAGATTTGGAGGAACCTCCGTCGGATTTGGTGGATCCCTTTTTTGATTTTCCCTTTCGGTCATGGGCCCTCATTGGGAATTTTATCACTTCTACATGGCAGTCCATGACTAGGCCACATGGTAGCCATTCATTTTCCCACATCACCTGCTTACAAAGTCACTGCCACATCACCTCCTGCCTAGTCAACTAGCCATGTCACATGTCAGGTGGTTGTACGGATGCCACATGTCTACCACATCCTGTGTGGCCTACCATGTGGTTGTATGGACTATCACATGGAACATTTCCATTTTTCCACATACCAGCCGGAAAATGCCAAAAATGGGTGACACGTGGCAACTTGTGGTGCTTCCACATCATCATGATGACATCATCATGACACGTTTCGATCTATGAATATGCCACATACTATGTATGGATGTTGACATCATTTGTACTGATGCTCATGTCAGCATTATGGATGCTGACTCATCCCTGTAGATTGGGCTAGGTTGACCAAAACTTTGATTGTGAATATCTGTCGATCTGTAATTCCATTTAATGAACCATTTACATCATTGGAAATCTTACAACATGCTCTTCATGATGATGTTAATTTTGTTGAATTTTGAGGAATTTCCTTTTCTCCCCCTGTTGAGGCCATTATGATCTTCGTGGGGAACTTATGAGAATTCTGAGTTATCCTTAGGCCTCTCTGGATCCTTTTGGATCATGCCTTCCCATTGAAAGTTTTTGGACCACTAAAATCCTTTATAAATCAATAGGTAAGTGAGGGAAGAGTTCCCTCACTTTGTCTTTCTCCATCCACTTTTCCTTACTTGGATGTGTGGATTAAGCCCACTCGAAGATAATCAACATCACCTATGCATGAAGTCCTCATCCTTCTATCCAAGATGATATCTTCCTTTAACTCGTCCAATTACTCAGGATGAAACTCATCAACCAAGGGAAGTGAAACTTCCTCACCTTGATCCATGACCATGGGAGGCTCAAAAAGTTTCAATTTTTCCATGTTTACAGCTGAGTAAATATGCATATAAGGTGGAATATCTAGACAAAAATCATTGGTGTCTCTTTTCTCTAAAATAGTGAAGGGTCCATATCAGATGGGATTGATTTTATTACCTTCACCCTTCAATCGATCCTTGTTTATGTGAAGCCATACTTGGTCTCCAACCTAAAACTGATGATCAACTCTGTTCTTGTCATATCGAGCCTTATATTGTGTTTGAATTTTCTCCAACTATTACTTGACTGCTTGGTGCACTTGCTGGATCTATTGAATGAACTTATGGAACCTATCTTCATTTCTTTCTTCATTTGAATCGACATATTTCCCATAAATCAAGTCCAAAGGGACCGTAGGAAAGAATCCAAAACATGTCTCAAATGGAAAACGTTGAGTGGAGGAATGCAAGGCTCGATTGTAATCATGTTGAATATAGGGTATCTGGTCATCCCACAACTTGGGATGTTTACTGCAGTAGCCTAGAAGAAAATGTACCATTGTTTGGATAGAAACCTATGTCTGACCGTCGGTCTGTGGATGAAAAGTTGTACTTCTCTTCAACTTGGTGTCCATCATTCTCCACATACTTGTCCAAAAATCCCCAAGGAATCGAGTATCTTGATCCGAGATAATGGACATGGGAAACCCAAAGTGGACCCAAACATACTGAAAGAAGAGATTAACATTCTACTCAGTAGTGACCTACTTGTTACATGGAATCAAGATACACATCTTTCTAAACCTATCCACTACTACATACAAGTAGTCATGACCCATTTTCGACATTGGTTAACCCCCTACAAATTCCATGGAAATAATTTCCCATGGATGAGATGTTACATGAAATTGTGAGTACGACCCAAATTTTCTATTAGTGGGATTACTAGTAGAGCACATCACACACCCCTTTACATACTTGGTTACAATTGCTTTCATCTGAGACCAGTAACAAAACCTTTTCGTATGAGCCATGTTTTTTCCTACCCCAAAATGCCTAGACACAAGAGAAGTGTGAGCTTATCGTATTACATGGACTCGTTCACTTTTAGGAATACATAGCTTTCCAAGATGGTAGAGTAATTTCTCTTGCAAACAATAGTTCTCCACATGTGCACCATGGGTTAGATTCTCAAATACATCCTTAAAATATTCATCAACAACATATTGTTCAACATAGCTATCATGAGATAAAGAAGCATTCTTTTGAACAATAGAAGCACAAATAGGAGGTATAGAAAGCATATCAACTACTTTGTTACTTGTACCCTTTTCATAATTTATTACCAAATGGAACTGTTGAAGAAAACTCATCCACCTGTAATGTTGAGATTGTTTTAGCTTGGTTTGTGCTTCGAGATACTATAAGGGTTGGTGATCTGTATGTATGATTGTCTCCTTCCCTAACAAGTAATGCTTCCATTTTTTCACACTTTGAACTAATGCATAGAAATCTTAATCATATGTAGGATAGTTAACAACAACTTGTTTAAAATTTTCAGAGTGGTAATAGATAGGCTTACGATACTGCATCAATACTGCACTGATGGCATAATGGCTGGCATTTGTCTCGATCTCAAATGGTTGTTGAAGATTCAACAATGCCAATAATGGTGCTATATTGATCTTTTCCCTCAAAGTGTCGAAGGCCTTTTGTTTCTTTCCTCCCCAATGAAAAATTTTCTTCAGACTGATCAAGGCATGGAAAGGAGCTACAATAAATGAGAAGTTTGTGATGAATCTCCTCTAGTACTGAAGTGCACCCAAGAAGCTTCATACTTCGGTTACATTTTTGGGCTCATGACAATTTACAATTACATCAATTTTGGAAGGATCGATTTTCAATTGTCCTCCTCCTACAATATGACCTAAGTACCCTAGTGCAGTATTTTCAAACTAACATTTGGACAATTTTACATACAACTTTTTCCTTCGGAAAGTATCCAATACTTGCTTTACATTCCGTACATGTTCATCCCAAGTCCCGCTAAATATAAGAATTTCATCTAAATACACAATTACAAAGTCATCTAATAATGGTCTAAATACATCATTCATTACACACATGAAGGTCGTTGGGGAATTACAAAGCCCAAAAGGCATAACTAACCACTCAAATAGACATTGTTTGGTTTTAAAGGAAGTTTTCCATGCATCTTGTTCTGCAATCCTGATCTTATGGTAACCACTATGAAAATCCAACTTAGTGAAATAAACAACATTATTTAATTGATCAATTAAATCATCTGTACGAGGAAGAGGGTATTGATTTTTCACCGTGATTTTGTTTAAGGCTTGATAATCGACGCACATTCGCCATGTGACATCCTTTTTTGGAACCATCACAATCAGAGAACCACAAGGAGATGAACTCGTTCTGATGACCCTTAGGTCCAACAAGTTCTATACCTATTTCTTGATTTATGTCATCTCTACAATTTACATTTTGTACATGCCCACATTGGAAGGGGAGAATCATGTTGAAGATGTATTTCATGTTGGATTTCCCTCTTAGGAGGTAATCAATCTTGTTCATGAAATACCTCATCATAATTAGAAACAATATCAATTAATTATTTCTTATGGGAAGTATCACATCCTTGGAAGGCATCGGATATTCCAACATCCTTTTCTCTTACAACCATTAGTACATATCGCTTATTAGTGTTTATGAGTCTTTTCATTTGTCCTGCACTAACAAGTATTGTATTAACCTTCATGTTGTGGGCTCTAAAAATATATTCCAATCCTCCTTTAGTAAGGTGAAATTTGTTCTCATGACAAAATCATACCGTTTTTCTATCATAAAGATATGGACTCCCCAAAACTGTGCCACATATATCAAGTGAAACAACATCGAAATAAACTTCATCAACCAATCTTGAAGCAATAGAAAATCTAACCCTACATTGATTGGTGACATTAAGTTTTTCTTTATCGCATACCCAACCAAGAGAATAAGGCTTTGGATGTGGTTTTGTTTCAAGACCCATTTTTTTGACAAGTGTCTCAGATATTAAGTTAACTTGGGAACCCATATCAAACAAAGTATCAATCTTAGAATGTTTAGATACAACCCTTATGTGAAATAATTTATTTCTCTTTCTTTCATCATCATGCTATTGATTAGTGGAACTTGAACTAGCATGAAGGGAATCTTTACCTTGTGCTCCAACCGTTGTGATATTTTCCTCAGCTCCTAAATCAGAACTAAGATCTTGTTGTACTATAGAAACGGTCTTTGTCTTCCCCTTTCCACCAAACTGCTTTGGTTTCTTCTCTTGATGTAGTTTCAAACAATGCTCATCATCGTGTCCATATTTATTGCAATGAGTGAAAGATGGATTTCCTTCTCCCTTCTTTGTAGTGGAAATCTTTTTGTCCCTTTTTTTTAAATTTTCCTCTAAATTGATTATGTGGGAACTTAGAGGGATTCTTTTTGGGATCGTCTTAAACATTCTTTCCTTTATTTTCAAGGTAAGTGTCTTGCAAAGAAACTTCGTCAAGACTAGTGGGGTTAAACAAAATTAAAGTTTAAAGAATATCACTGGTGAAGTGTGCCAATATACTTCATTAAATTTTCATAAGAATCTAAAGGAATGTTTAGTGAAAGTGATTTCTTCCTAAATTCTTCCATGAAACTTTGTACTGTTTTACCTTTACTTTGTCTTAAAGTTTTCCATTCCATCATTGCTTTATGTAAATAACCGAATGAA
The DNA here is from genome assembly GCA_009831015.1 of Picea engelmannii. NCBI lineage: Eukaryota > Viridiplantae > Streptophyta > Pinopsida > Pinales > Pinaceae > Picea > Picea engelmannii. The sequence goes on along the minus strand of ML790189.1, from coordinate 1,017,087 downwards.
TAAAATTGCTTCCTTATTGCTAATTTAAATTTCAACCATGAGGAAATAAAATTACCCAATCCAGGTGGATATCAGTGGCCACCCACCTTTTCCAACTCACTCAAAATAGTTTTCTAGCAATTTTGGCAATTTACTATTTTTAGCAGTTTTTAACTTATGGGGCCATTTTGAGGACCTAAATGAAGGTTTTTCAGGATGGAGATTCTTAATTATAGTTGAAGGCTCTGATTAATCCCCCAAAATGAATCTCCTTGACGATACCTTTCCAACGGGCTATCTTGCGCCTAAAACAAAGATCGTATGCAAAAGCTATGACCCTGAGAAGTTGATGTACTAACTTACCCAAATGGGGCCCACATGACTTTTGGAGCTTCATCTCCTAGGGTTACATTTTTGGATGTCAAGGGTTTTTGAAATTCCTATTTATTGTAAAAAGGCCTTCAAAGCCTCATTGTAATCATGTTCTTGTGAATGAGCGCAACCATCACATCTCTTCTCAGAGATAAGCCACCACCATTCCAACAAGCTTGTTTTTCCACTACATTTTACAGTTTCATCTTATTTCCTTATTGAATAGAAAACTAGTTTTATTGTATCTTTGTTATTTCGTGTTAAGAATCTTTTAATAATTTTTATTCATTTCGTTCTTCTCTTAAAATCTATATCAGTGGTATTAGAGCGGTTTGATCCTTGTCATATTAATGCATGTCCCCAACGAGGTCAGGGTACAAAGAATTGGGTCTCGAGCTTGTTTCTATTGAGGAAAAAAGATCTCGCACACCCAAGTGACCTCTCATGGTAGGAGAAAAGAAAGATGACGGGACATGAGATCTTTTCAAAAATTTTCTTGAGGAATCCCTCATGAAACAGAGGATCGAGATGATGGATAGTTTCATGCAAATCCTTTGGCGAATACCAATAGGTGACACATCTTCCTCGAGCAGAGGCGACGCCCCCTTCAAGGTACAAATCAACTTCGATATTCCTATATTTGAAGGTTAGATAGATGCAAATATTTTAGACAAGTTGTTGAATCTACTAGAAGGGTATTTTTCTGTCCATAAGTTTTCAAATAGAGAAAATATTACTTTTGCACTCCTCAAAGTCATTCCCCATGTCAAATATTGGTGGGAAATTTTCTGTGAGAAAAAGGAAACAGAGGAACCCTTATTATTTATAGTCGCGGCCACCTGGGAATCCTTCAGGGGTTCTATTAAGGAACAATACTACCCTGTTGGAAGTTATGATGACTTGTATACCAAATGGACCACACTGTGACAAGAAAGAGACCAATCAGTGCCAGAGTTCACAAATATATTCCATAACTTGCGCACCAAGATGGGTATCAAATATTAAGAGTGAAATCTAGTGCTCAAGTATCATGGTGCTCTGCATAGATACATCCAGACCGAAATGGAATTTCTATACATCTCATCCTTGGGCACGGCCTACCGATATGCCATCAAAATTGAGTAGAAGCTCAAACAAAAGATGCGGAAATTTGGGCCTAGGAACCCCTCACAGCAAAATCTAGGATGGGGCAACCCCAACCCACAAAACAAAGGACAGAGAAAATATGGATAGTATCAGGACAACCATTCCAAGCCAAAAGAAAATAAGGACATCGAAAAGTCAAAGAAAGATACCGGGAAGTGGTGTGACTTCCATAAGATCCCTTGGCATAACACTGTTGACTGCCGCTCAAAGCAGTCGTTGGTGGCTGAAGTGAAAGCCTCTGAATTAGATGCGGGTTCTGACTCTGAGTTAGAACTAGAAAGGGGAAGATAGAGCATTGATGCAGAACACATTGCCACTGTTTCTACCACCAAGCTCCATCCTAGTGAACTAGATGAACCAGAAGAAGTTGAGCGCCTCTTCCATTCATAGATGTGGGTAAAAGGCACCCCGCTACACTTCATCGTTGATAGTGGTAGCCAGACGAACCTCATCTCAGCAGAGGTCATCAAGCGGTTAGTCTTGCCGACAACACCGCACCCACAACACTACACCATTGGATGGCTCTGCTAAGGAAGTGATCTCTGTGTCAGCCAACAATGTTGACTATCATACATCATAAATCCCTTCAAAGACAAAGTATTGTGTGATGTAGATCCTCTCGAAGTTTGTAATGTTCTTTTTGGCCAACCTTATTTATGGAAACGTCATGTTGTATATGAGTCTAGGACTCACATTTTTATTATTACTTTGAACAAGAAATTGTATAGGATACCTGAGGCAGTCCCTCCTAGTGATATTTCCTTGATCTCTGCCAAGAAATGCAGGAAGGTCATCTCTCAAACTGAGAATTTTTTCTTTTTTGTGATTCACTCTCAGAATGAGTGAAATATCGTAACCACATCCAGGGCCTCCACAGACGATCTCTCCACACAATAGAAGAAAGTGGATAAGGTCATGGAATAATACTAAGATATATTCTCCTCTCCTATCGTAGTACCTCTATACTGCCAGGTCAAGCATCCCATCGATCTGACCCCAAGCGCACCGCTACCTAATGGGTCAATCTATCTTCGCTCTCTATTAGAAAATGAGGAGATCAAGAGGCATATCCGAGCACTAATCCACAAGGGGCACATTCATCCTAGCTCATCACCTTGTGGGAGCCCAATCATGTTGGTTCAGAAGAAAGATGGGACCTGGAAACCCTGCATTGATTAGCGAGCCCTGAATAAAATCATAGTCCGAAATCGGTACCCAATTCCCCGAATCGATGACCTCCTTGATCAGCTCATGGGGGGGGAATAATTCAGTAAGAATGATATGAAGTCTGGCTACCACTAGGTCCTAATAGAAAAGAAAAATGTATGGAAGACCGCCTTCAAGTCAAAAGAAGGTCTTTTTGAATGGTTGGCCATGCCCTTTAGTTTGAAAAATGCTCCATTAACATTTATGAGGATTATTGACGATATCCTACGACCTTTCACCAATAATTTTGTAGTGGTGTATCTAGATGACATCCTCAAATACAATAAGACTTGGGTGGAACACTTGCAGCATATTCAACAGGTTCTTCACACCCTGCAACAGCATAAACTATATATAAACTTGGGAAAATGCTCCTTCGGCATGTACAACATCCATTACTTAGGCTACATCGTTGATCGACATGGTGTGCATGTGGATCCAACCAAGATCCAGGTCATCTGTTACTGGCCAGTCCTAACCACACTCATTGAACTTCAAAGCTTCTTGGGCCTTGCAAATTTCTATCGCAGGTTCGTGTTGGGATTCTCTCATATCGCATGGGCCCTCATCCAAGTAACCAAGGGTGGCGGTAAGGAAAAATTTGTGTGGAGCATGTCCCAACAACAAGACTTCGATGACTTGAAGAAGTGTTTGTGCTCATACCTAGTACTTTCATTACCATACCTTCAACATCCATTTGAGATCGAGACAGATGCTTTTAGCTATGTTGTGGGCATCGTTCTCACTCAACATGACCATCCTGTGGAATATCATAGTGAGACATTATCATATGTTGTTCGTAAGTACCCTACTTATGAAAAATAAATGTAATCCATTGTGCAAGTCTACCTCTAGTGGAGGCATTACATTCTTGGGAAGGAGAAATTCGTCCAGACTGATCACAAGCCACTACAGTTCATGCAGACTCGAGGAAAATTGCAGAATGATCGCCATCAGAAGTGGTCCACATACTTACAACAGTTCCACCTCAACATCAAGTATAAAATAGGAATTACCAACCAAGTTTTTGATTACCTCAACCGACCTCTAGTCACGACACTCACCACAGTTCTAGACTCTTGCGGCCACGAGACCTCTGGATGGCCCCACCTCTATGAGACAGACCCTAACTTCTCCACCACCTACCAAATTTTGGGCGCCAACTTAGTGGTTTCTAATTTCCATCTTTAAGATGGGTTGTTGTTTCGTCTAGGCCATATTTTTGTTCCATCAAGCGAGTGCACAAAGTTGATTTGGGAAGCTCACTACAATCGTCTGGCAGGACACTTTGGCATCGAAAAGACAATGGCAGTGTTTTAGAAACATTTCTACTGGCCAAAACTTCGACAGGATGTCGGCAAGTATATTAGGTCTTGCACCACCTACATTATTGCCAAACCAACCACTAAGAAACAAGGCCTTTACACCCTTCTACCTACTCCTGACAGGATGTGGGAATCCATCTCAATGGACTACATGTCGAGCCTCCCGTCCACCAAGAGGGGAAATGACTGTGTTTCTTTAGTTGTTGATCACTTTTCCAAGATGGCGATTCTAGTCGCCTACAAGAAGAACATCACAATCGAATCCACTACCAAGATATTCTTTGAACGAGAATGGGTACATTTTGGGATCCCACAAACCATTATCTCATACCGTGATTTTGAGATTCTAATCGAGCCTCTGGTCACTGCTAGATACCAAGCTCACCAAATCAACTGCCTTCCACCCCCAGACAGATGGCCAAACTGAGGTCATCAATCAGATGATCGTACATATCCTGTGCATGTACAATTAAAAACACCCCCACACATGGGATGAGAGTCTTCCCTATGTCCAACATAGCTACAACCGATCCCTACATAGCTCAAATGGCCACATCCCCTTTCAGGTGGGGTTTAGATTCCAACCATTGGGCCCCATGGATGTTGCACTACCCCTGGTGACCACCTTGGCTGCATGGATGATTTTAGGGGCTAAATTTCGCTCATGGGATAATTTTCCATGGTTTTTCCAAAAACGAGATTCGCTATTTTAAAAATGATTTGCCCAAATTCTATAGGATAAAATTATCTTACCTTAAAAATCGCCAAAATTTTATAAAAACTATATAAAATCCTTAGAAATTTGAACATTTTTACAAAAGTATCACCAAAAATTTATAGTTGGCATATGAAAGATTAGTAAGATTCGTCAAGGTTTCTACATTTTAAAACAAATTTCCATAAAATCATCCCTGCTCGGCCAACTAGTCCCTTGCTCCACCAGAAGCTGACAAAGCCACCTGGTTCATTGAGCGGATCCATTACATCTACCAACTGGTTTAGGATATTTTACAGAAGTCTAATGCCAAGTACAAGCAGTTCCATAATCAACATCAAGTGCCACATAATTTTCAGGTGGGAGACAAAGTTTGGTTGCACTTACAGAAAGAACGCCTTTTAGGACCCCATCGGAAGCTTCACCCACTCCGTTATGGGTTGTAAACCATCACCAAGGCTTTGGGTGACAATGATTTTGAGATAAACATTCCTCCTTTCCTTGGACTACACCCAGTATTCAACGTGGCTCTCCTTCGGCCATATTTCACACCATTATTGGACACCTCAGAGATAACAGATCAGTTAACACCAACATAGCTCAACCCTGACTGCATGCAACAAAAATCCAGTGATCATATTGTGTACACACATATCAAGGTAACTTGACAACAAAGGATCCAACTTTATAGAGTCTTTAAAGAAGGGAAGCTCCTGCACCAAGGCAAGTGGCTCACACTGGGCCAAATGCAATAGAAATACCTCATTTGATGGGGGAGCTCAATGAAATGGAGACCATTTATTTCTAAGGAGAAAGGATTGATCCAGGTGTATATCATTTCCAACCCACCTTTTCCAACTCTCTCAAAACATTTTTTTGACAATTTTGGCAATTTACTATTTTTAGCATTTTTTAACTTTCATGGCCATTTTGAGGGCCTAAATGAAGGTTTTTCGGGATAGATATTCTCAATGATAACCAAAGGATCTAATAGAGCCCCCAAAATTCATCTCCTCAACGATACCTTTCCAATGGGCTATTATGTGCCTAAAACAGAGATCGTATGCAAAAGTTATGATCCCGGGAAGTTGATGTACTAACTTACCCAAACATGGTCCACATGACTTTTGGTGCTTCATCTCCTAGGGTTAGGTTTTTGAATTTATAGGCTTTTTGACATTCCTGTTTATTGTAAAATGGAATTTAGAGCCTCATTGTAATAATCTTCTTGTGAATGAGCGTAGTCTTCAAATCTCTTCTCAGAGATAAGCTGCCACCATTCCAACAAGTTTGTTTTTCCACTACATTTTACAGTTTCATCTTATTTCCTTATTGAATAGAAAACCAATTTTACTGTATCTTTTTTATTCTGTGTTAAGCATATTTTAATAATCTGTATTCATTTCATTCTACTCATAAAATATGGATCATTACCACACTTACTTTTTTTCTTAAGCTTGCTCTCCCACCATACGAGAGAAGTTCCTTCCAACCAAAGAGAGACCAATTGCACTTTTACTTCCTCTTCATCAATCTGTTTTACACGGAAATATACTTCAACCTTTCGGATCCAATTATGTAGCTTTCCAGGATTAGCATCTCCATTAAACATAGGTAAATAAAATTTTACATCAATATTTAATAATGGTTTCTTGAAAGAGGCTTTATGACTAGCATTAGAATGATGAGAATGATGAGAGGAAGAAGAACTAGAACTCGATGGTGAATATGGAGGCTCAGGGGCATCTCCTCCAGCCTCTTGGTTCACTGAAGCATTTTCATCTTCTTGTGCTTCCTTTTTCTTCCCTTTTTTCTTCATCCTCTTCTCGTAGTCTCCATATATTCGCTCGACCATTTCTGACATGTGATAGAAGACCATATGGAAGTTTTTCTCCTATTCATCATGCTTGTCCTCTTCATCCATTTTATTCCTTCAGGATGCATGACCAATCTCTCAGTTGAAAGTCTTAAGTGTTCCTTCACCCTGTATGCTTGTCCCTAGTAAGCATTCACACTCAACAATTCAAGTCAAAGATGACTTCTCTGATACCAACATCATCCAGTATCTTTTCATCGATGTGACTTATTAAAGAATTGTATCAAATGAGCATAAATTGATGTGCACCATAAAGAAGGAAAAACTAAATAATAAAGAGACATGAGCTTCAAATATGAACACAAATAACTTGATAACAGATTTTGTCCCTGATGGACTACATCTCTGGGTCCTTCTCTCAAATGGGTAGGCCTTTTTATTAACTCAACAAAATAATTTGGAAAAATACATAAGTATACCTCATTCTGGAATTAAGCTGCAGAAATTTTTCTTAGATCAGAAAACAGACAACACCATTGAATTCGTGGCCACACCTAAATCTAACTCTATCACTCCCAGGCCCATGATAAATCTTGTCTCGGTTTATGTTCCCGCAACCTGCAACTAATTCTCTAAATGGGTCATGTGGCGGCCATTCATTGGCCCACGTCACCTACTTACACAGTCACTCCCACGTCACCTCATGCCTGGTCAGCTCGCCACGTCACCTGCCAGGTGGCTGTATGGATGCAACGTGTCTACCACGTCCTATACATCCTACCATGTGGTTGTATGGACTACCACGTGGAATGTTTCCATTGGTCCACATACCGACTGGAAAATGCCAAAAATGGGTGACATGTGGTAGCTTCTAGTGTTTCCATGTCATCATGTTGATGTCATCATGACACATGTTGATATATGACTATGACATGTACTCTATACAGACTCCGACATTATCCGTATTGATGTTGGCATCAATACTACGGATGTTGACTCATCCTTGTTTACTGGGCTAGGTTGACCAAAAATTTGACCGTGAATATCTTTCGATCTGTAACTCTATTTGACGAATAGTTTACATCGTTGGAAATATTGTGACACGCTCTTTGCGATGATGGCAATTTTTATGAGTTTTGAGGACTTTGATTTTTTTTCCTTTTCTCCACCTACTAAGGCCATTCTGAGCTTCCTGAGGAACTTGTGAGAATTCTAAGTTATCCTTAGGCCTCTCTGGATCCTTTTAGATAAGGTATAAAATAAAATTCAAAAATTATTAATTACAAATTGTTATGTTATGCTAACAATTTGTGTGGTCGAATGAAAGTTTGAGGAAATTGTAGGGAGGATGGTCTTGGATGTGGCAGGGATGCAATCCAATATATAAGAAAAATTCTTGTCGCTATAAGAGCCAAACATGATGAGCATAAAAATCATGCCTGGAAATTTTATTTTCCTAGATAAACAGATTTGAGAAATTAATAGTTACAAATTGTTACATGATTATGCTAACAATAGGTTTGGTTGATTAAAGGTTGAGAAAAATACAAGAATAATGGTATTCAATATGGCATTGATGTAAGCCATAATAAATATTGATTCCTACCACTGCAAGAGCCAAACAAATTATGAGTTGGAAGCTCATGCTCAGAAACTCTATTTTCCTGTATAAAACATATTTGACATTTATGATTGAAATTGTTATAACAATATCTCGTGATGATTGTATTTTTATAATAAAGATGAGATGTTGGATATTGAATTTGAAATCTAGTGAAAAAGAACACCAGAAGGAAATTGAGCTCAATGATGAAGGCATGGAATGAAGAAATTCTAGTGGACTTGTTGCATCTATAGTTCTTGAAGCCGCAACTCTGAAACTTCCTAGTCGAGTGCACTAGATCCCTAGAGAGAAGTGGAACAACCTGAGGGATTTCATGGCAGAGAAAGGGGTTTATTTCTTTGGGTTGTATAGGGATGAGAGGGAAGGAGATATTTTTGGTTGGAACTACTTCCAGAAATATAAATTCTAAAGATAATTATACATGTTTTGGGTCAGAATGCCTAGGTTCAGTTGTTTTACTGCTTCGTACGTTCTCTAGTGTGAGTGTGTGTATTATCTAACATACTCCACTCACTATCGCTCGTTCCAAAATATTTCTTTATGGATCATTTTTATGAATCATATATATATACTACCTATGACCTTCCCTGGCAATGTCTATTACCTTCCCTATGATGGGTATTTTTGGTTTTTTTTTGGGACAATATATATATATATATATATATATATATATATATATATATATATATATATATATATATATATATATATATATATATATATATATATATATAT
>ML790189.1:959917-1005508 GCA_009831015.1 Picea engelmannii | reverse complement strand
TATATATATATATATATATATATATATATAGAGAGAGAGAGAGAGAGAGAGAGAGAGAGAGAGTTGGTTGGACTGTCTGTGTGGATTAAGGCAAGAGGGCCTAGATTTGTAATGTTAATAACATTGGAACGATGTGGTGCACTAAGGACAGTGCCAAAATACGGGGGGGATGTAACACCCCGGTTTTGACCTTTATGAACTACAATGTATTATGTAATTGTGACTTAGGCCATTGAGCTAGTAAAGTTGAAAAGGGGCCAAAGTGCCTATGAAATGTAATACATCTATATACATTAATAAAATACAATGTTGGCTGCAAACAAACAAGGACAAAAGAGATATGGGGCTATGATTCCACAAGAGAGGGGGCTTAAGGGGGTAACTTTTTTTATTATATTTTCTTTACCCGTAATTGAATTTATGGAGAAAAGGGGTTACATGAGCTTGGGAGGAAGGCCATGTGGTTCTTGTTTTCGTGTAATTATATAAACATCCCTTGGGGTATATTTTAGGGTTATTCTTCTTCTTCTTCTTATTCTTATTCTTCACTCACTCACTCGTTGTTCTGGGTTCACTTGTTCTTATTCATTCACTATTACACCCTTCTCTCTCTTTCATTTTTTGGTTCCTCATTATTGGTAATTCGTGTGCTTTGGGTCTGAGCATGGAAACAAATGGCTAGAATTGGAGATCCATTGCTAGATGGATGTAATAAATTAATGACCATTCCAAGAGGGAATGCATTCCTGTGTGCATGATATTGATGGTAGTTCGGAAAGAAATTTCCATGGGTGAGAATCCTTGGAGTTTCTAGTAGTGAGATTTCCTCACTTGTAGCATTGGAGCCCTGGAGAGAAATGGAACAACCAGAGGGACTGCATGGAAAATAAAGGTGTTCATTTGTTTGGGTTGTGCAAGTTGAGGGGGAAAGAGAGATGAAAATTCATATTTGTTGTGTGGTTGGGAAACCTGAGAGCTAGTTAGCCAATTGTTGTGTGTTTTAGATTTGGCATAGAGCCCGTCCTTGTGGATTCATATCCCTAGCTCCGGGGTGAATTGTTGTTGAGAGTAAAATAATAGCAGTGTCTATGGTTGGGAGAAACATCCTTGGTATGCAGCTAGTTGGTGAATGTTTTCTTGAAAAGATAAGTGTTCTTTGTTCTTTCTATATAATGTATATTTCGTTGTGTATTTAATTATCTCTGAGATATGTATTTGTAATGTGCATGTCTGTTGGTTATTGTTGTGCATGAAACGATGTTTATTTAATTTATGTTGTAGCATGGATCTTGATTAATTCATGTGGTTCTTTCATGCTTGATTTCAGATTGAAATAAGTTTAGAAGCGATTTTTTGGACTAGCATTGCCAGCCTATGGGGCTAGGTACGTTACAAGTTAGCATCGTCATTCTGAGGGGTTGGGTATGTTACAAGTGGCCCTTCTCTTCGCGTAGAATTTCAATGGGTTTCAGACCCAACTCGGGGACACCATAATTCATATAATAGATCATTTTATTGTTGGGGCATGTTCTCTCTTGGTTAGTGGTGAGAGATGGTTCAAAAATGGGAAAATTTCCAGTTGAAATTTGCAACAAGTTTCTGGTGGAGGAACACCAAAACCCTGATTCAATTCATGGAATCTTGAATATGTGGATTAAAGAAGAGTGGCAGGGAATTATCGTTGTAGTCCAAAGGTATATCATAGGAGAAGGTTGTTTCTCGATTGTTCACAATTATCACCTTCGATTCCTTATGAACTTGAATGGTGACAAGCCTTCCTTTCTATTTGCTTAAAAGTTTAACTAAAATGTCTAAAAGGGTCCAGAATTACCTTGAATATTCTCGTAGAATTTTTATCACCAATGTTTCATTAAAATTTTGGTTCTCTTTGGTTTATATGAAATAGAAATGCCCTGGAAGTATTTTATGTAGTCTGTAGGGTTACATGAAGAAGGAGAGAGAATTGGTCAATAGCAAGAAGGACAGGAAACTAATTAACAGTCAAAGGAATGAAGGTATGAGGGTAACCAAGAAATTAGGGGTTCTCTTGAATCTGGGAGTTCATCGAAATTTACTCAACAAGCTAGAAATAATAAAAATACACCTAAAAAAGGGGGAACCTGATTTGAAAGGGTCGTATCAATTACTCCACCAAAAGAAGAAACCACACAAAGACAATTAAGGTCCTCTACAAAAAAAAATATGGGAAAGGAGAGAATCAAGGTTTATATTAGAAAGGGAGAGGAACAGGCCACCCCAGTAGGTCCATTGTCACCTAAAAATTCTAAATATGATCATGTGTCCACAACTATGCAACAAGATAAAACTCCCATGACAAAAACAAGAAGGCATAAGAAATATAAACAACTCAATCTTGAGATAATTGTTGCAGAATTTGTGCCTATAGACACCTTCATTAAGGAATCCCTTGAGACCAAACAGAGTATAAAGAGGAAATGGATCCATGTCCCTAAAATTCCTAGTAAACCTACAGAATAACCAAGCTCACAAATCAATTGAGGTTAAATTCCAAGGAACTATTTAACCCATCCTTAAAAGAGAAAAATCCCATAATAATTGAGGATGAGGACACTTAAGAGGACCTCTCATAGTTTGTCAACATGGAGGAGATGGATATCCACACATTGAAAGGGATGGCAAGGGATAAGTAAAGGAAAAAATATAATAAAGGGGAGACCTTAGGGACAAAGTATGATATTGTAAAAACAAAGTACCCTACAGATCTAGAATCAGAACAAAATGTAATGGAATTTGGTACAGAACCTGAGAAGGACTATGATGACATAAATCCATATGAAAATATAGTTCCTGATAAGGTTCCACATGATGCCAAACCATATATCAAAGGAAAAATATTGAATATGAAGAAACCTGTGAGAGAAGCACTTGAAAAAAAATCCAAGAAAGCACCCAGATATGAAATGAGGCCAAGGAAAACTAAGTTGTCCATTGACCTCAACAAACTTGTTACATAGGAAGAACATGGACTCAAGGATTGAGTCAAGGTAAATACATTGATCAAACCAAAGTTTGAAACTGACAGGGAGATGGATGAAAACCACCAGGTTCAAGTTCTGAAGTAGCAATTTCAGAGTCTATAGCAACAAAAACAGGATCTTGAAATGCCAGAAAAAAGTACCAAAAGTTGCAAAAGAAGCATTAGAAAATAGGCATGTTCATGAAAGAGATGATATAAAAGGTCTATTGTTGTCAAAGGGGAAAGGAATTCGAGACTTATGCCATTTGATCCACCTGTATTCTAGATTGGTATCCAGTTTTAGTGTATGTGGGCATCCATGCATAGTCAATTGCCAACTACAACTTTTGAAGACTTTTGCTATGGAGTTGTTCCACTTTAGTTATCATATTTAGTTATAGTTGCACTTACAGAGTTTTTTTTCTTTATTTAAAGGTATTGTTGCCAATTGTAATAAGTGGTTATTTTATTTTTGATATGATCAATATTTTTGTTAAGGTTGAATTGAGGGGAAATTATGAACTGATACTTCAACACAAATACACTCAGGTCAAAGAAATGTTTACAAATTGTAATTAAGGAGTGATAGTCAAGTTGTATCTACAGGATCTAGTGATAATGTAAAGTTGAACTTTAGAGTTAGATCCTAGATAGGTGGTGAACCCTTTTGGGATAGAGATAAATATATATATATTTTTGAAGGTAAGGGGGTTCATTTTTTGTTAGGAACCAAATACCAAGATAACATAGAAAAACCTTAGAATAAGTACTCAACACCTTGAAAAAGAGATAATTTCAGATAATACGCCTCTTCGAGGTGGAAACCTCCTTATACACCACATATATTTCCAAATAAAATATGATTCCAAATGAAAATGTCTCCTTGGTATATATAGGAGACTAGGAGGTACAATTACAACTAATGGACCCAAGTTGACACAAATAAAATAACATTACTAATGTAATATTCCCTAATTAAGGGGTAATGTGCCACTATTTAGAGCTTAACATGCCCCTCCCCTTCATACAAGTGTTTTCTACAGCGCTTGAATAACTTTGGGTGCTTATGTTCAAAATACTCATCTTCCCAAGTGGAATCTTCAGCATGTAGTTTCCTCCACTTAATGAGATACTCTGAAATGGATCTATTACTCAGATGGCGAATTCTTGTGTTAGTGATAGCTTCAGGCTCCAATATGATTTTTCCTTCCTCATCAAGTTCTGTAAATATAGTTTGAACTGGGATATTGTCACCTATAACCATATTTAAACATGAAACATGGAAAATTTGGTGTACTCGTGAAGATGCAGGTAACTCCAAATTGTATGCCATAGTACCAATATTTTGAAACACCTTATGAGGGCTGTATTAATTTGGTGATAATTTATTATCCTTCTTGGCTTTCTTTAGGGACATTTTTTTGTATGGTTGTAGTTTTAAAAACACCCAATCCCCTACTTCAAAACATCTTTCACTACGATGTTGATTTGCTTGTTGTTTCATGTGATTTTGTGCCATGGTCAGGTTGTCCTTTAAGATTTGAAGAACTTGTTGTTGATGCTAAATGTGATATTCCACTTCTTGAACCTTAGATTTTTCTTTTAGATAAGAAGTGATGGAAGCAGGGTGGTATCCATAGAGTACCATACACGGTGTCATTGTTTTTGCAATATCAAAGGAAGTGTTATACCACCATCCTGCGAAGGGTGACCATTTGAACCATTGTTTTTGTTTATCAAAGATAAAGAAACAAAGGTATCCTTCCAGACATTTGTTCACTATCTCGATTTGTCCATGAAATTGAGGATTATAGGATGAGCTATGAGCCAATTGAGTACCCAAACAAGAACATAATTCTGTCCAAAAATGTCTAGTGAATATGGGATCTCTGTCACTTACAATAATCTTTGGGCTTCCATGTAGATTTTGAACTGTCTCCATGAATGCAGTGGTAACTATACTGGATTTGAAGGGATGAGAGAGTGCACAAAAGTGTGTGTACTTGGTCAGTCTATCAACAATCACCATGGTGACACTCTTTCCTTCAGACTTCGATAACCCTGTGATGAAATCCATGGAAACCTCCTCCCAATGTTGACTTGGGATGGCTAATGGTTGTAAAAGACCTAGGATCTTAATTGTTTCCACCTTATTCTTTTAGAAAACCAAACATTCTGCCACAAACCTTTGCACATCATTTTTAAGTCCATTCCCAAAAAAATCATTCTTAACCCTACGGTAGATTTTCAAAAATCTCGAGTGCCCTCCTATTGGAGAGGTGTGCAATTCCAATAGTACCTTTTGTTTGATTTGGGAGTTATTACATAAATATAAGTAATCTTTGTACCATAGTGAATCATTTTTCCATGTAAATGTATTTGATGCACTAGAGTCCTGCTGCAACCTTTGAATGAGAGTCCACGCATTTTCCTCATTCTTCCATTCATCCCTTGCTTCTATTTTCCAATCAGGTTGGATGATTGAGATAACACAAAGAAAGGCCTCAACATATTCATCCTTTCTTGAGAGTGCATCTTCCACAACATTTTTCTTCCCTTTTTTATATGTGATTTCAAAATCATAACCCAATATCCTGGTCACCCATTTTTGTTGTTCTTCTGAAGATAGTATTTGTTCTAAGAAGGATTTAAGAATATAATGATCTAATTTGACCTTAAAGTTCCTACCTATTAGGTAAGGGCGACATTTCTTCAATGCATGTAGTATTTCCATCATTTCCTTCTCATAAATGGGTTTGTGTAAGTCCTTTCCATTGAGTGGCCAAATTTCAAAAGAAAGGGTCCTTCCTTCTTGCATTATAACAATACCAATGTCATTTCCCGAGGCATCACATTCCATAATAAAGGTTTTTGTGAAGTGTGGTGTGGTCAAGACATGGGCTTTGCACATTTCCTCTTTAAGTTGTTCAAAGTCTTGAGTTGCCATTGGATTCCATGAAAATGAACCCTTCTTAGTTAATGTCATTAAAGGTGTTGTTATTCTTCCATAGTTCCGAAAAAACTTGCGGTAGTAACCTATCAAACCCAAAAATCCTCTAATATTCTTCAATGTTTTGGGAATCGACGAGTCCATCATGGAATTAATAATGTTAGAGTCTACCCTAACACCTTCATGAGATACAATATGACCAAAATATTCTACCTCCTTCACCCCAAAGAAACATTTGGATGGTTGGCATATAGTTGTTGCTCCTTTAGTAGTTGTAGCACCTTGTCAACATGTCACACATGATCCTCCTAAGAATTTCTATAGATTAGTATATCATCAACAAATACTAACACAAATTTTCAAAGGAAGGGATTGAAAATGGAATTTATCAACCCTTGGAATGTGGAAAGTGCATTTGTAAGGCCAAAATGCATGACCAAAAATTCATAATGACCTTCATGAGTTTGCAATGTTGTTTTTGGGATGTCTAGTTCCTTCATTCTAATCTGATGATACCCTAAACGAAGATCCAACTTTGTGAAATATATTGCTCCATGTAGTTCATCTAACAATTCATCAGTGATGGGAATCTGAAACTTATCTTTAATAGTGATCTTGTTGAGCTCTCTATAATATGGACACATACGCCATGAGCCATATTTCTTGAGTACCATTACAACTGATGCAGAGTAAGAAATTTGGTTAGGTCTAATAATGGAATCCTCTAAAATTTCTTCAACCATACGCTCAATTTCACTCTTCTGGGCATAAGGGTATCTGTAAGGCCTGATGTTAGGAGGAACACTCCCAGGAATTAGGTGAATAACATGATCATGATTTCGAGTGGGTGGAAGACCTTTGGGAATATCTTCAAATACATTGGAATTCTTATCAATGATCCCTTAGATATTTAGATGAATAGATGGCTTAGATGTTTGAACATCTAGTGAGAATAGTTGTGCAATTACACCTTGATGCCCCTTTTTCAATAATTTTTTCATGCCATTAGAGCTTATCACCTTACTGGGTTTCCCTGTGATACCCCTTAAATCAATTTCTTTTCCTTCCAATGAAAATTTCATGAAAATTTCATGAAAATTTCTTGAAAATTAAAATCCATTATTCCTAATGATTGTAACCATTGGATTCCTAGTATGACATCAACCCCACCCATGGGTATAGAAATAATTGGACTATTCATTACATATTCCCCCATAGTAATATTGATATTATTTCATTTTCCTAATAAATTGATAGTTCCTCCATCTGCGATCATTACTTAAAACTGTAGCATTGGATATACAAAACAATTGAGATATTTGGCTAATTTATAGTGAATGAAATTATGAATACTACCAGAATCAATTAGTACTATTAACTTTTTCTTTTTGATATATCCTTCGATCTCAAGGGTTTGAGGAGTGTTAATTCCAACCAATGCATTACATGATATCGTGGGAGTCAAATCTTCAAAATAAATCGCTTCTATGTTTTCATCTTGAGATGGTTCTTGTTCTTGTTCTTCTTCCTGTTCACAATCTATGTAGAATGATTTATTCTCACCACACTTATGTTCCTTAATGTACTTGTTGTCACAATTAAAGCATAAACCTTTTTCTTTTCTTTCCTCCAATTGTTGAGGTGTCAACCTTGTAGGTTGAGGTGTTTTAGAATACGGAACATTATTCTCTTGATAGATGTTAGGAGTGGTCCTTCTAGTAGCCATAGCCATATTTTTACTTTCAACATTTATTTCCACCCTGAATGCATTCTCCAATGATTTGGGTTCCCAAAGGAGAACCTCGTGTTGAATGTTATCCTTTAAATTTCCTAGGAATACATCAATCAAGTGCTCATCTAGAATATCAGTTACCTTTGTATTCAATATTTAGAAGTTCTCAATGTGATCTACAACTGAACCCTTTTGCTTGAGATTTATTAATTCGCTGAAGAAGGTATTTCTCTTTGTATCCTCATAGTGTGTTATCATTTATTCCTTGAACATTGTCCAAGTGACGAGTGATTTGCGAGAACAAAGCCATCGATACCACACAAAATGATTGGGTTCTAAATATAAATAAGCAATTTGTACCTTTTGTGTATGTGGCAAATCATGTAGATCAAACAATTCCTCCATTTGAAGTATCCATGTGATTGGATCCTTTCCATCAAACTTCCTCATATCGATCTTAGGAAAGTGGTTGGTCCTCAACCCAAAGTTGGAGTTTCTCCATTTTTTATTCATCTTCCTTTTGTCCTCATCATGAATTTCATGGGATACATTTTCACTTTCAGGTGTCCTCTCTATTAGAAAATTTTTCAATTCTTCCATGATCTCCCTTTTTAAACCCTCCATCTTAGTATCCATTATTGCCTCCAACTTAGCTTTAGTTGAATCCATCAACCCTTTCAGTTCAACTTTTGTTACTGTCTTCTTTTGTAAATCATTTATGTCTCTGTGCATTTCTTCACCTTCATCAAGATTCCAAGTAGGATTTTCTGGAGGATTTATTGGTGTAGAAGTTCCCTTTTTTGGTGGCATGTTGGCCTAGTATCCCTTTTAAACCTTGATTTAGAGGTGGTTCTACTAGATTATATTTATTCTACTTTATCTCCAAAATTTCAGCCTTTCTAGGTCTAGAAATTTATTTTTGTAGCTCTTTGATATGTCTTCTCTGCAATTCCACAAGTCTGATCAAAATTGGATGTGCCAAATGGAATTTATGGTAACTTCCCCACACCTTGCTGAATTTTGTCTCTTATAGGAGAGCGTACTTGTAAGGCGTGCCAAGATTACAATATATGATATTTGATTTTAAAACTTGTACCAAAAATACTACAGACTTTCACTGTGAAATGCAATAGGTATCACTTAATTTGGATGCTCACTTAATAAGATATGACAATTTTACCCAGAAGACATGTTTGAGACTAGTTAATAAGACTAGTCAGATACCCTATCTTTCAAAGGGTGTATCTAAAATAGTAGGATGAACAAGAAGCTAAATTTTTTATCAGATGTACCTTGATAACTTCTGTAAAAAAAATCTGTATTTCAGGGTCTGAAATTGTACAAAATTTTTTTTATAGCGAAAATTATGAGATGACTAAATTCATGATGATTCCAAAACCCTATGTTACACATGATATATATCCAAAATTATAAGGCATCAGGAGATGAAATTTTAACCCCACGTACCTTGATCCGTCTACTAAATATCTTCCAAGGGTTTCCTTCTTAAACATTGTAGAAATAAATTTATAGCGAAAATCCTAAGGTGTCTTAGATGTAATAGAGAAACCCCAAGAACTTGAGTTGTGATGCCAAATGTTAGGAACCAAATACCAAGATAGCATAGAAAAACCTCAAAATAAGTACTCAACGCCTTGAAAAAGAGATAATTTCAGATAATAATCATCTTCGAGGGGGAAACCTCCTTATACACCACATAGATTTCCAAATACAAGATGATTCCAAATGAAAATGTCTCCTTGGTATATATAGGAGACTAGGAGGTACAATTACAACTAATGGACCCAAGTAGACATAAATAAAATAAAATTACTAATGTAATATTCCCTTATTAAGGGGTAATGTGCCACTATTTAGGGCTTAACAATTTTTTGGGAGATCAAGCATCAGGATTTTGGCTGGGCCTTGAAGCATAAGACTTTTAAGTTTCCTACCTGGTGAATATAATTTTTGATGACATATTGTGTTTTCTTCTCAAATATTTTGTGTTTTCTTAATATTATCTAGATGAAAATTAGAAATGTATGCAAAGTGTCGTTTCCTTTCCCTCCAGCTATTGTCTCAATGAACTGTTTATTTTCATGCAACCTGATTTCAACTATTATTTTTAGTAAAAAGTTTATTGTAATACAATCTTGTTTGGATTATTTGTGTCAAGATACATGTTTTCGATCTAGAATATTATTTCAAGTCTGAAACTTCATACAACAAGTAACAAGTTGTATGCTTGCTTGTATTTCCTTTGTTTGATGCTTCATATCTTTACTTGCTCACCAAAATGTGTGCCATTGGCTATGGGAAAACTTATAGTAATATTATTAAACAATCCAACTAGGTATCTACCCTTGAAAACATACCTATTCGCTGACCAACAAACTTAATTCATAAAAAACAATCATTCCAACACCTGAGGTGGCCTAGCTCTACCCTTTAACGGTCAGGTGTAGACCTTAGGACCAACACTTCCATTGGCGATCGACCAAAAGGTAAAAATCTACTTTTTATAGGATTTTGTCAAACTTCAATCGCTCCATCGATGATCAGTGATTTCATTCATCGATGATTGGTGAAAAGGTATAAAGTTACTTTTCATAGGATTTTTCCAAACTTTGATCACTCCATCGACAATCTTCAAAAAAGTATAAATTTACTTTTCATATGATTTTGACGGACTCCAATTGCTCCATCGATGATCGAAGATTTCCTTCTAAATTTCATTTGGACTTCGTCGATATTTTCCGAACTTCAAAAAATCCATCGGTGATCGAAAAATTTGTTCTAATTTTTGTTTTGAATTCACCAAAACTCATTGAACTCCAAAGAATTAGAAGTTTTTTACCAAATCAAGGATGAATCTAGGTTGTCGATCTCAAAATCAAATGCAATCTTAGTCAATGATTCATAAATTCTATGGCATGACCCCTGCCTTCTTCCACCATGGAATTTCCAGCATGGACCTTGTCAATCCATGTCACAGGTATGGTCCACATCATCTTATGTATGGATTTTTTCAAAAATCCCCCAAATTATAATTTTTTGAAAGTTTTATAATTTTTTTGAAATTTTATTTTTCGGTTGAAAATAATCTTTTCTTTTTCGATCTCCACGAGAGTGTTGAAATTAGCTTCCTCTGGGAAACTTCTACCCCAAAACTGTCAATTTGACATCACTTTGCCAAATTTTGTTCATGTTTCACCCAAAATTTGGGAATTTCACTCTGAAATTCACCATTCTTCCGAAATTTGACATAGACTAAAATTTCGTAGCAACAAATTTTCTCAAACTACAGTGATCTTTGGCCCACATGGGTCCGATGTTGAACCATAATCGCTTATACCAATTGTAATGTACCCATTACTATAAAACATGAAATATTCTCTAATACCATATTTTAATGAACCTCTACCTACTGAAAACATATAAAAATTCCCTAACAAATAAAAATTAAACATAGGGAAGAAGGAACATAATTTTCACTTGCTTCTACAAAAATAATAAAAATGATGAATGCAATTGTTCAAGAAAATGACAAACAAACAACATTCAACATTCATTTACATAGTGTAAATAACATGATAAAAGATAATATAAAACTTATCTTTCAATGGTTGAATCAACTGGCTACGTACAAAGGGTGTTCCTCCTAGCCATAGGCTTCTTGTTAATTTTCTCTCAACAAAAATCCACCCCTAAGATAAGGATATGATTCCAAAAGGAGGTATATCCCTTTTGGTTGTCCACTCTCCACATCGAGTAGCCCAAAGCCTAGGTTCTAATCCAACACCAATTCCAATCCACTAGATCTCGATTCTCTTCCCCTCAACCTACAAAGCCTAAGGAATGGGAGATCCCCCTTATCTGCTTTGCAATACCTTGGTCCTTCCATCTTTCCTTGATATGTATATTGTCATGGATATTCCACTGGAATAGCTCGTTACAACATATTTCATAAATAAAACTAAAATCTACACTATGAAGGTTAAATTCCTTTAGATTCCATAATCTTTAGTTACTGATTCTTTGCTTATACATGAAATAGATAAAATATGGAAAATACAAAACAAGGAAATAAAATCACACACCATCCACAAAATAACATAAATATTTTCTATGGGAAACCATTATGGGAGAAAACCCAGCTAGAAGGTGAGGTCGCTTTTCTCTCTTTTCTCTGATATGGAAATACTGCAAGTAAAAAGCAGAATTCACTCTCTATGTAGTTACTTGAGACCTGTGGCCTATTAGGTTGCTACATAAAATTAAACCCCTCTATTATTATCTCTTATTCCCCTCTCCTAATTGTTCTGATATATTATGGAACAAAATACAATAACATAGAATGGAACCCCTTCTCTTCCTAGCAGCCCGATATTTAACATAGCCTGATAGTTGTCTAGGGTTAGGGAATTGACTTCCTTAACCCTTAATTAGTTATTGGGTTTGGAAATTCTAGAATGTTATATAAAATCCATTACATGGCTATCCCCACACGTTTAAGTAATGGGGGTTGATGTGGCATCCACTCACACCATGGCGATCAATATAGTAGGTCAACTTGTAGGTGGCATAAATTTAACATACAAACTCTGATTGAGGTGATTCTTGCACTGTTGGAAAGGTATCGATGTGTAGAATATAGAAAAATTATCCATAGTAAGGATTGGACGACAAAAATGTGTCATTGTATGCCTTAAAATAGCTACGAAAGGTTTCATATGGTTTTTTGGACCCAAATTTCCAAATTTGGACTAGTCACTAAAATGGCTTTGTGGGTTGATTCCTCCATTTTTTTCACCCATAAAGCATCAAAATAGATGATAAATAATATAATGATCCAATACAGATCATTCCTCTAGAGATTCAATGCATTCATTTAGATAGGAATCTCATAATTGGGAACTCCAGGAACTCTCATATGATCCAAGAGTGCTCATGAATGCCTTCTCAATGCTCTTGAGCCATTTACTCAACAAGAAAATGAACCATGGGAATGAAGAAAATTTTTACAAGAACACAAACCATAATTTCATTGTAAACACAAACGAACAATGTTTTTCCTCCTAAATAGTAGATCTTGTGCTCTTCTCATCACCCCACTCTCCTCTTGTTTCCCAAAATCAACATGTAAAACCTGTCATCCTTTTCCATTCAACTTTTTTTTCTTTCATGCATGTTGACTCTCACTCTTCCCAAGGTTGATTGTACTCATTCCCATGCTTTCAATAACTAGGTGAGGTGACTTCCTCAACTAAAATATTACATGAATTTAGTGATTAAGTGTCTAAGAAGTCAAAGAAGGATTAGATGGTAATGACACATTAACTTAGGAAAATAACATGGGTTTCCCCTTGGATCCTCCTTTACCCCCCTCTCTTTTGGAATCATATCCACCCATCATCATCCCTCTCATATCAAAACCAATGATTTAATTTTACTAATTATTCATTATATGATTTACATAGCCCGACCCTCGACCATATTGATCAATACATGCTCTCTAGGATGAGACATACCGAATCACCAACCTAAATCCCATTTTCACATTTACATTATAATTTGAAGGGATTAATATTTGGGATGTTACATTTGATTGATATATTAAGGTGAATAATTATTAACTAGAATGTAGGAATAGGTGTCTTTTCCTTGCATTTTTCATTATCAACCTTTTTATGTTAATTGTTATGCCTTAGGATCAACCCTACTAAGTTATGGTGTTAACCATTCTTAACAGTCAATTGTTGTAACTTACATGGTAGAGCCTACTTATAGTGGGTCGTGTTGGTGCAAGAGTGATCAGACCAGGGTCCTTCTCAGGTTACCAACAAAAGGTATCATGTATTATAGAGCGATGACATTTTCATCTCTTCCGAAGAGAATAAGTCTCACCCGAAGTGTTGCTAAGACAAAAGGATAGGGAAGGGAAAGGAGAATACTTAAGAGAGTTCCCAGAACCTTCACGATTCATTCTGATCTTGCGCAATAAAAACTAACTACCGAACAAATCTGAACTCCTCTATGCAAGAAATGAAGTTACTTAGGTTGCGGAAAGAATTCAAACACAAAAACATCATGCAGAACTTGTAAAGAATAAATAAGTACTGTAAATATACAATGCAGTAGTATAAACATAGAATGATGCAACATATTTTGAAATTTTGGATCCTTCTTCATATATTATCTTCATATCTTTCTCAATTACAATCTCAGAGATACAAGGTAGTTCTTTGTTATATACTCTTGGCTCTGGACCCATGTCCTAGAGATCTAATTCCCAAAATGGTGTATAGATTACATTTCAGAACTCAAAACATGACTTCTCAACAATAGACAACAACTTATGAAGGAACCTAACAACAAGGGGAGAGTCGAAACATTTTACAATCATACTCATCCTGATATATAATATAAGTCATGTCTTATGGATTTGGCTTGCACGCTTTCTTCTTTTGTTGCAACTTCTTTTTCTTTGTTGGCGTTGCACTGTCCTTTTTGCAACTGATTCTTGTTACTTCTCCTTGATCTGTTGTCCAGCATCTTCTGTAGCTTACGAAAGTCATACTAGGAAAAAATTGGGACTGTATTCCTTCTTGCATAACTCCTTATATAAAAATGAATGGCCCAACAGGCTCCGACCACAAACCTTGACTCGCCCTCGAGTCAAGTACTCGGTTGTTACTCAGCTTCCAGGAGTAACTGTTGCTTTCCCTTGTCCTCCTTTTCCTATTTCCTTTGCTCTTATACTTGCGCCTTCTCTTCTTCTGTCTCTTCAAATGAAGGTCCCAACTCTAGGAACAAATCCAAGGCCTTCTTATTCACTTCTTGAAATCTTCCAACTTTATCCTACCCTTTCCTGGTAAGAAGTGAGGCCTCGGCGATGAATTGTTGGGTTGCATATGTGATACAATCCTTGGGCTTGTATGTGACCAATGAGTTCCATTAAGAATATGTTGTTACATCGACTTGATGCATTTGCATATAAACTGTCTGAATGATAGGTCAGAAGTCGCACAACTCCTTCTTAGCTACAGATTGCGCCTCAAATAGAGCATTCAACTCATTGTCCACTTGTTGAATCTGAACAAACTTATGTTGTTTCTCTACCAGATCCATCGTAGCTGCAACTTCTTCATTCAACACCTGGATTCTAGTGTTCACATCATTCAAGGTCTGGTTGTGCCTAGTGATGATGCCCATCAAATCACTGAATTCTCTGAAAATATTTGCACACTTAGTTGTGAGCTTGTGTAGTGATGCTCAGGCATTGTTTCCTTCTAGAACTACCTTCTCCATCTGCTCATGTAGCTTTCGAGGTTGTTTCTCTGCTTCTTGCTGAGTTTTCTGCAACTGGGATTCCATATGCTCTACATGAATGGCCAATTGAGACCATGTTCCTTGAAGCAATTCAATCTAATGTTTCATCTCACGTGCATCGTTGGCTTTAGACAGTTGGGGTCCGACCTTCCGAATTTCTTGCCAGGCCTTAGAAAATATTTCTTGAACTCTTTCCAGTATGTGCTCAACCTGGATATTTGCATGTTCCTCTTGTTTTCTAGATGCTTGTGCAAGGAACACTTCTTCCCTTTCCACCTCGATAGACCTCTCAGCATGTTAGAGCCTCTTCTCTAGTTGATCATTTGATACTCTGATCATTCCAACTAAGTGTGTTGATGGCCATTGTGCAAGGTCAACAAAAGATGGGGCTTTGTCCCTGGGTACTCAGGTTTGTAGTGGAACTCCACTAGCCATTGAATGTTCTGAGGGGGTCTATACCTTCTCCTCTCTTGTAGACGGTGCTGGCGAAATCCTCAAACTCAATGATGATGGGAGGAGTGTCAGAACCTATGTTCTGTCTAAGAAGAGTTGCAACAACTCTACACACTGTTGACAGTTCTGAAGAAGCAACTCCATCTGTTCCTGCGCAGATGTTGCACTCTGCTCGGAGGTTAACTCTGGTTCCTTATTAACCTATGGTAAATCCTTCTCTTTGTGTGGATCTTCTTCCAGAGTTGTGCTTCCCTAGACACCGTCAACCTTGGTCGTTAAGGAAATGTGTTGGGAATTTGATCTTCCATCTCCTCTACAATTTGAGTCTCCTTCTACTACACAAAACGTACAATCTATTGGTCCTGGGCGTTAGGGCTTGGGCTAGTCAGCTGCAGTCTCTGCTCCAGTACTTTTGGATTTGGACCATAAATTTCTGGTCTCTTCTCAAGTAACTATGGGCTTGTTTCTAAGAGTTCTATCTCAGGTAGTTTTAGGGGATCAAGCAGCATGGGCTCTGGATCGATAGCTTAGGGTGGACTGGTGGTTTCTAGGGGTGGCGAATGGGGTTGTGGTGGTGATGGAGGGTGCTCAGTGATGATGGTGGATGGATGGGTGTCAGGATCAGGGTCGTCCTGAATATGTATGACTGGGGCTGCTTGGACCACTGAGAGAGTGCGAAGGACGACAAATGAAAGGGGTTGGGGGTTCAGAAATTTTATCGGCGAGACCCCTGTTTTGAAGTTCTTTGCCACTAGTTCTATAATGAACACAACGCTTAGAATATCATGGACATCTTTACCTGTCAACAGGGATTTCTATGGTAGCTGTTGTTGGGAACTTTAATTGTCTAATTGAATGGAAAATCAAAGTGTTCAATATGAATTGTCAACCTAGGGAAGTCTGTTATTTCAAGATAATTATGCATAGTCTATGCTAGATTATGAAAGAATCTCTAATCTAATTGCAGTAGGGAATTTCTTTTCACCAAAAAAAACAAACAATATTGCTAACACAATTGTGTTGATACAGCTGGAGTGCTAGAGAATTAAAATCACAATTGCAATAAAAAACGATGAATCTACAAAAGACCATTAATTGCCTACCTTAATCTAAGTTCCTAATTTACTTTTGCAGGAAGAAATTATATACAATTGCTGAAGGGAAATATACTTATTGCAAGAAGCTACTTCACACTCTTAATTCTTCAAAGCAATCTTTTAACCTAATGTAGAAAAAGGAAAAGTAATTCTCTATCCATGTTCAACAACTGACTTCTAATTCTCATGAGACAAGTCTATGTGCATTTACCAAGAAGGAACTAAACTGTAACAACATTTGTATTCAGTAATATCTAACGGTTAAACGATTTGCAATGAAAATGACTAAATCTAGAATTCGAAACAGAGGGGAATTGGTGAGGAAGGTGGGTGCTTTCTTTCTCACTAAATCCACTCAAAAGATAGGTTACATTCTGCTAAAGAAATTCAATCCACTTCTTCATTTAATTGCCAAAAATATTTCTGTGTACAATAATCGTTCCTTTCTGCAGTTCAAGCCAAAAGACTAACAACCCTTTACATTACAAAAGCTCTGCTATTTAAAGTCAGAGTCAATCAGTGTTCAGAAACAGAGCAGTCCTGAGAATCCCCGATTCTCGGGTTGTTCGTTAGATATCATTAATACCAAATCTTGAATTCTCCTTCATCAACATCGTGAGCCAGAATTCTAATCAACAGGTGTTGTGTCAGTCGCATCACAACAGGACTGGTGGCATCTATTGTAACAGCTTCCAAGATTAATGGGCTTCTTTCGTAGCAGTTGTGCAATATCTTATAGGATTGATAGGAATCTATTGCAGAAGTCCTGTAATAGCTTCCAGGATTGATGGGCATCCGTTGCAGAATTCCCGTAACAGCTTCCAAGAATTGCGCATAGCTGTGACAACAACGAGTTTCTTGAAGTGGGTTGTTCTAACACTTTGATCAGTAGTTAAATTATTTCATGGGTAAAATATGTGAACGTTATCAATCAAACATGCTAAGTAAATGAAAACATAAAAGAAAGATGAATAGTTCGTACCTTGGGAAAAAGGGTATTGGTGCTCATTATAATAGTCATTTAGCTTAGGAATGAGAAGGTTGAATGATCAAAAGGTGTAGTGAAAAGGGGGCATTCCAGGATCCTAACGTACCCCCCAATTGAAGACATTGCATGTCCACATGCAAAACACATTTAAACCTTATTTTGTAGCTAAAGTAGATCAATATATCCTCCAGTGCAAAATTGTGAAGAGAAATATCTAAGTGTCGATAATGTAGAATGCTGTGTCAAAAATAAAATCTAATGAGTCAATAATTTGTTTGGGTTTCTTTATGCTTGAGCACAAGATCAGTTTGAGTTGCTTGAGTAACAACTCGTGAAGAAAATAGAGGTTCTTGTTTGCAAGCTTCTGGTATACCAGGAGCTGATTTATGATGATGAAATCTCCTCTATTTTACTGATTTTTGAGTAGCAGGAAGTCCATGTTCAGTCTTGATTGATACATTTGTTGGTCCTGTAGCAACTGGAACTTTGACTACCTCATATCCTACCTTGTATTAAATGTTTCCACACTCAAAACACATTAGTTCTTTGTTTCTGCCCAAAACAACTTTTGTCAGTGCTAGGATGTCCATGGTTATCCCCTCTAGATTTTTCTGTCGGGCATCTGCCACCTCTTGTTTCAGGGTTTTTAATTCGGCCTTGAGGTTAACATTCTCTATTTTCAGTGCAACGATCCTGGCATTTTCTGTATTTTTGATCTTATGCTCTATTTGGGCAAACAATTGTGCAAGTGGTACATCCTTAGCATGTTGTGGAGTTGATTCTTGTGTAACAGTTGTATCCATCAGGACTGGTTCTTGTGTATCAGTCTTGACATAGACAGTTGATGCTTGTGGAACATCTGTGTCTGTCAGTACTGGTTCTTGTGGAGAAGTCTTGACATTGTCAGTTGGTTCCAATATGACTAGCTCTGGTAAGACAATCTTCCGTGGAGCAACTCGTTCAGGTGTAACAGTTGTATCTGTCTAGACTGGTTCTTATGGATCAATCTCGACATGGAAAGTTTATTCTTGTGGGATTGTCTCTACATCAACCATAGGGAATAGTGGACGAGGAATAGGAACAACCTGCTCCATATTTTGTCTTCCAATTGCAGCTTCGACAGACCAGGGGGACCTGGTTTTTCTCCTGGGTAAAGTAGAAATGAAAGTAGTGGTTTTCTTCTTCATTGCTGGAGGAGGAACATGTTGTTCTTCCTCAAGCACAAACAAAGGATATTTTGGTATACTGGGGTCAGTGATGATCTGGATATCGTCAACGGACATGGGAGGCGTAGAATAATCAGGCAACACCGATGATTCTGCTGCAAATTGAGTACATTCATTTTGAAAGGAGAAGATAGTTTCCTGCAGTTCTAGGCATAAGGTAAAACCTGGTATTCGTACCCCTGGAGAATTCTCTATTGCAGCAGCTAGAGGGTTCTGATTTGATGTTGATCCAATTCAATCAATGGATATCCAAGGTTTTCCTTTGAATGGACATTTCCTTTTCTACGAAGATGCATAGGTAATGATAGTAGGTTCTTGATCGGTTGTAGTAGAAATAGGTGAATCTTGTGTGATTATAGCAGCAATAGGAATGGTTTGTGTGATAGTTGGTGACTCAACAGAGGGGGTAAGCGGTCTTGATGTTATAGTGGACCGTGCTATCCTTGTTCTCTTTTTAGGTAATGCAGAGGTAGGAGCAGGGTGTTTCTTGTTAGAGGCAGGGGGTTGAATTTCAATAATCAGTGTATCAACCAAGTTTTGTGATTGTGGTCGACCGGTTGGCTCTTCATATATTTTTTTGTCCACAACTACAGGCTGTTGTATTGCAAAGTCATCGAGGCTTGTCTGTGTGGTGCCAAGATGGCTTCGGGTTACATGGTTGCTTTTCTGAGTTGTCTTACGGATAGGTATAGTAGGGGTTTGGACTATTGTTGCAACCGAGGGTGGAGGCTCTGGAAGAGGTCCATGGGTTGCGGTTTGAAGGACTGGTGTAATCCTTTCTGGATTTACAAACTGTGTCTGGGCTGCTGCAACAGGTAATGGGTTATTGGAACTACCCATACCTCTGTGAATTAATAGGCTGATAAGTATGTGATTAGAAACACAGTTCTTGGGGCTCTTGGATTTTTTTACAAAATGGGCCATGTTATGCAATGATTGTAGTAGATAATAATGAATTTTTATCAATTTCTGATGTCGTAGATGTGATAATAAGATGAAATCAGAAAATTAAACAACTTGGCATCGGCCTTCACAGGTGATGTACCTTTTAAGAAATTATGCAACTTTTCCCCAAGGCTCTGGTAAGGAATTGACGTCTACACCTCTACCCTTGGTCTGAACTCACTCAGTGTTGACGAGGAACCCTTTCTGTGCATCCAGGAGATGTGTTTTTCTATTAAACCATCAGTCTCCTGTCCTTGGCAACCCTGTTACAGCAACAATGCTTTCTTCTGTTACTAGAATCCTTACCCCATTCACCATTGAATACCCTTCAGTAAGATTTTGGCTAAACTCCAATACCTCATCCTCACTAAACTCTTTCAACTTCTTAAAATACGATATCCAGCCTGCCTGAAGAAATATTTGGTAGGCCTCTGGGTGTAGTAGCAAACTGTCCAGAGTTGCATGTTCATGTCTCACAACTGATCCTCCCATGATGTTTCTTGAGAGTTACAGGCATGTAGGAGGAGAAAATATCACCTAAATTAGAGACACAATAAGCTCGAACGTGATTTGCAGAGAGAATACAGTGTCTTAGTTAAAATAAGTGTGGGTGGAAAGGTGGTGGAGGTGTGTATAAACTTCAAAATGAATGGCTAGATTTACGCTCCCCCCCCTAACTAAGAGGATTATCTCCAGGTGTAACTGGTTAGTTAATAGGAAATCGTTCTTTTATATCTTCATTACTTTAACACGTAGGATTAATCACGTACCTCAAATCTTACCGCACATAATGACCTGTCGGAGTAACCGCACAATCCAACCGTCGTTGGAATGGCACATAATAGATGGCATGATGAAGGATCATGAGAGAAATGACAGCTTGTACAGAGCCGTAGTCCTTACTGTAGTGAGCGAACTGGATATCGCCCAATGTGAAGTCACGTCATAATGAAGCAACACTTTCAGATATAAAGCATCAGTATTGTCTAATCAGTGGTGTTGTTGCATGAAATATTGGAGGGCTGGAGCCATATCATCAACAAAAAGAAAGAGTGAAGTGGCAAGAAAGAACAATAGTAATTAGTGTATCAGCAAGTTCTTTTCAAAAATGTCGGAGGTAGGTGTAACAACATTGAAAGCGGTCAATTCATCAGAAAAAGGTGTAGCATCATTGAAAGTGGTCAATTCATCGGAAAAAGGTGTAACGACATTGAAATTGACCAATTTATCGGGAAAAGGTGTAACAGTATTGAAATTGGCCAATTTATCGTGAAAAGTTGTAACAGAATTGAAATTGGCCAATTTATCGGGAAAAAGTGTAACATCCTTGAAATTGGCCAAATGCTACCTTACTTCGATTCTAGGAAGTTTTTTCAACTTCCATGAACTCATCGTTTCCTTTTGTTCATCAATCTACCTTCACACACAGATTCGCCTGATACCTTCCAAGGATTTATAAGCATAGTAAATAAAATAGAAAAATTTCAACTAAAAACAGAGAAATGCAAATTTTGCTGAGATTATTTATATACAAAATCTGAGCAAAAGAAGTCCTAAAGTTCAGAAGGGGAAGGAGAAATCTCCTTTTCATTTAAGATTTGATAATTTGTATTATCTGTACAACTACTTTTGAATTCTACCTTGGATAGTGGACGTTGATACAAACGTAGGCGATGACCATTTGCATGTAAGTGTGTATTGGATCCATCAATAGTAATCAACTAGACTGTCCCATTGGGAAAGACTGTGTCTACCTCGTAAGGCCCTAGCCATCATGTATGCATCTTACCTTGAAATTCCTTAAAGTGTGAATCATACAACAGAGCCCAATCCCCTTTTTGGAATAATTTCTTCTTAATGATTCGGTCATGACATTTTGTTCTTTGTTGTTGAATTACTGTGGTTTGATGGATGGTGTCCAAATGATTTTCATCAAGCTCATTAACCTACTGTAGTTTGGATTTTTGTGCCATAGTCAAGTCAAGGTTGACTACTGATGCAGTTCTTAAGGTTTTAATTTCGAATTCAATGGGAAAAATAGGGCTTTTTCCATATACCAACTCGTAAGGAGAAAAACCAGTTGTGCTCCTCCAAGTAGTTCGGTAAGCCCATAGAGCTTCATGCAGTCTGTCAGACCAATCCTTATGATTTTCTCTCATTGTTTTAGTAAGAATGTCTTCGATAACTTTGTTGGTGCTTTCCACTTGGCCATTGCCTTGTGGATGGTATGGAGAAGCTATTCTATGTAAAACATGATATTTACTGAGTAGAGATTCAAATTTATGTGATGTGAAAGGGAGTCCTCCATAAGTGACCATTTCTATGGGAATGCCAAACCTAACAAATATATTTTCAAACAAGAATGCAAAAACAACCTCTTATGATGCTTTGATAAGTGTTGTTTCCTCCACCCACTTGGTCATGTAATCTGTACAGACCAATATATAAACTTTCTGATTGGAAGGTGGGTGAATGGGTCATACAAAATCCATGGCCCATATCTCAAAAGGCTCTAACACTACCTGAGGCTAGAGTGGCATCCCATCCCTCTGAGTTGGCTGACCCATGCATTGGCAACTGTCACAAGATTGGACATAATTCTTGGCATATTGAAATATGTTGGGCCAATAATAACCCATCCTTAAAATTTTATGCCTGATCCTTTTTGCAGCAAAATGACCCCCACAAGGGCCATCATGGAAAACTTTCAGTAGATCATAAACCTCATCATCCCTCACACATCTCCTGATTTCTTGGTCCAGGCCTGTGTAGAAGAGGTATCCTCCTATCCAACTATACTTGGCACTCTTTTGAATAATTTTCCTTCTTTCCCTAGGAGATAGATGGGGAGGTACCTTCCCTGCAACCAGATAATTAACAATGTCTGCATATCAGGGTGAGTGAGAAGATACTGCAAACAAATGTTCATCAGGAATGGAATCGTCTACAGGTTAATTATCATCATTTATATGTAATCTCGAGAGAAAATCAGCAACCACATTTTCTTTTCCTGGTCTATCCACTATAGTGATGTCAAATTCTTGCAGTAGTAACAACCATCTTGTCACTCGGGCATTAGTAATAGGTTTATTCATTAGATATTTTATGGTTGTATGATCAATATGAATAAAAGTTGGGTAACCAGTTACATAATGCCTGAATTTATTGATTGCATATACTACTGCCAATAATTCTCTTTCAGTAACTGTGTAATCTAACTCAGCAGGAGCCATGTTCTTGTTGATATAGTAGATTTCATAGGGTTCTTTGTCCTCCTGTTTCCCTAGTACTGCACCAATTGCAATGTCTGAGGCATCTGAAGAAATGTGAAAAGGCAGAGCCCAATTGGGCCCTCTCAAGATGGGATCTGTAGACAATCTTTGTTTAAGATCTGCAAAAGACAAGTCATAGTCATCAGTCCAATGAAAGTTAACATCTTTTGTTAGTAAGAAAAACAATGGAGAGGCAAGTTTAGAGAAATTTTTTATGAATCTCCTGTAATACCCACCATGTCCTAAAAAACTTCTTACCTCTTTCTGAGTTGATGGAGTTGGAATGTCCAAAATTACCTGGATTTTGGCTGGATCTACCTGAATCCCTTCATAAGAGATGAAGTGTCCCAGCAGTACCCCTTCGTGCATCATCATATGGAACTTTTATGTACTTAAAGAAAGATGAGACTGTTTACATATTTTGAGCACTTTTTCCAGATTAGACAAAGCGTCTTCGAAATCAGTCCCATAAGGTGTAAAGTCATCCATGAATATTTCCATACAGTCATTCACCATATCAGAGAAAATACCAATCACAATTCTCTGGAAAGTGGCTAGTGCATTACAAAATCCAAATGGGAGAAACTTGTAGGCAAATGTTCCCTAAGGGATGGTAAAGGTGGTATTATATTGGTCCTCTGGGGCAATTTGTATCTGGTTATAGCCACTGAATCCATCTAGGAAAGAAAAATATTTTTTTCCAGCTAAGTTATCTAAAACCTGATCAATAAATGGCAGAGGGAAATGATCCTTCTACGTTGCCTTATTCAGGGCTCGATAGTCCACACACACTCTCCACTTACCATTATTTTTAGGCACAATAACCAATGGTGATACCCACTCAAGGTCTGATATAGAATAGATGAATCCAACATTGAGAAGTTTCTGAAGTTCTTCTTTAACAATTTCTTTAAGGTTTGGGTTCATCCTCCTTTGAAGTTGGCAAATGGGTCGGCAATCTTCTTTGATGTATATATGGTGGGTTCATAGCTCAGAGGGGATTCCTTTCATATCCATGTAATCCAATGCAAATGCTTATTTATGTTCAATCAATAAATTCATCAGTCGGAGAGTTTCAGCGCTGGAGAGATCGAGATTGATGTTCAAGGTTTTTCCAGGTTCGATTTCCACAATGACGTTCTTGGAACTGACTTTAGGAAATAATTCAACTGTTATTGTTTCATCATCTGCTATTACAACATTTGTTGTTACAACAACTACTGTTATAGCTTAATCACTCTGATTGTCAGCAGTTTCTGAGAACATTTCCGAGTTCATTTCTTCCTGA
Source organism: Picea engelmannii (assembly GCA_009831015.1). Lineage (NCBI taxonomy): Eukaryota > Viridiplantae > Streptophyta > Pinopsida > Pinales > Pinaceae > Picea > Picea engelmannii. The sequence goes on along the minus strand of ML790189.1, from coordinate 981,224 downwards.
GCCATAGGGTCAAAGACTCTGATCAATTGGCAGTGTGTGTGCTATGTAACAATAGAGGGGTCACAAATAAAACAGTTGATTAACTCATCCTCTGTCTCATCCTTGAAACTTAGGGTCTTTCCTATAGTTAACATAGGCAGAGCATTTTCAGCCTCAGTTTCCATCCATAGAGAGTTTTCAGGTTCTGCACTGGGTGTAGCATGAGGATATAGGGTAAGTTTTTTTGTGGCGTAACCATCAGAGATGGTCATAGAACTAGATCTACAACCTATGAAGGTGTCATCTGTGGCTAACCATGGTCGTCCCAAAATTAGAGGATGGCCTCCCATACTAGATTTGGGCTACAACACAACAAAATCAGTAGGATACTCCCACGAGTCTACTGAAATAACTAAGTCATTGATTACTCCTTATGGTCTGATGGTAGAGCGATCAGCTAATTCTAGAACAGTAGGAGTAGGTCGGATTTTTGTTCCGAGTTGCATAAACTGCGTAGTTTCTATTGGCATGATGTTAATTTCTTCCCCTAAATCAACTAGTACATGTTGAATAGATGTTTGTTTGATTTTAACTATGACAGTAGGGTTTCCTGGGTCGCCATATTTAATAGGTGGAGTTTTTCCTAGCATGAGCTCAGAAAAATCCCCCACTACATGCACTGTGAGGGGATATTTAGGTTTTCATCTAGGTTTTCTAATACAAATATCCCTCACAGTCTTGGCATAAATAGGGACATCCCTTATTGCTTGCAGTAGTGGAATATTAACGTGCAGATTTTGCAATTCTCCAAGGAAATTGAAAGATGGTAATTCCACAGGCTTGGCAATTTTCATTCTTTCAGGGAATGGTGGGTCTGTTGATTCTAGAATAGGTTGGTCAATTTATTCTATATCAGAAGATGGTCTCTCCCCTGATTCCTTATCTGATTTTGAAGATGGAGTATCTTCAACTGTTGGCTCTACTATTCTCCCTGATCTTAAGTGTATTTCATCACAAGGCATAGGAGTAATAGATAAGGCTGGCACATTAAGTATGTCTATGTTCTGAACGGCCTTATTATTTGGGTTTGGGTTAGGTTGCACATGCATTTGAGGTCGTAAGGGAGAATTGTTTGGTGAGTTATTGGGAGGCAATTGCAGCTGTTGCTGCTGGTATGGGGGTTGGAACTGTTGTTGAAATAATTTTGGTCGGTGTTGGCTTTGATAACTGAGTCGTTGTTGAGGACCTCTCCCATATGGGTTCCATTGCCCATAGTGATTCCGTTGTTGGGGCATAGGTAACCATGCATTGGGATCCTAATAAGAGGGTGGCATTTGATTTGGAGGGGGGGGCATTAGACTAGACATATGGTAGTTGGTTGTTCCAATAATTAAATGTTGGAGGAGAGAATTGAGAATTCATACCTTGACCTCTTGGCTACCATTGTCTCCTTTGTGTGATAATATAGACAACCTCTGCTTCCTCATTAGTTTCCTTCATTGATCCTTTTACCCCTGGTAGAGAAGGACATTGGACAATGGCATGGTCTAATTCACAAATAAGGCATACTTGGACACTGTCCAGTGGGCACTCCCTTGGTGGATGTTTCTTCCTACATTTTGGACAGAAAATGCTTAATACTTGCTCTGGTTCTTCTTGTTTCTGTTTGACCTACAAAGTATCCATTTTTGAGGCAAAAGAGTTAATCATTTCTATTTTGAAACTTTCTAAGAGATTACCTATTTCTGCTCTTGTTGCTCCTCCATTTGTTGATTTCTATACCCTTGAAAAAGTAGTATCCTTGGTAGCTGACTTATTCCTTGTAGATCCTCGAGAACATATTTTCCAGAGGTCTACAATTTCCTCATAGGATTCCTTAAATATATCTCCTTTACCAAGCATATTCATCATATCTAAGCAATCTTCTCTAACTCCTTTTAGAAAAATGGTTTTCAGAATGTCCTTACTCACATCTGGATGGCCAGACTGTTGTAGATTGTATTGGAGTCGCTCCACAAAGTCCTCAAGGGTCTCGTCCTCCTTTTGTGACATTTTGAACAACTCCTCTCTGCATTCCCTTGTTCAATAGTAGTCTTGGTATTTGTGCAGGAAATGCTGCCTCATTTGTACTCATGCTAAAATGTTTTACCCTCCAAGGCTCATGAACCATCTTAACGCATTTCCTTTTAATGTGGCTGGAAATAGTTTAATCTTCTGCGCAATGGTAGTGTAGTCATAACTTCTACACAAAATGTCAAATTCAAACAAAAACTCATCCGGATCTTCAATAGATAATCCATGAAAATTTGGGAGAGTTGAGAGAGGTATGTTTTTCATAGGAGCCATCCCTCATGTGGGAACATCAAAAATGGGAAAAACCAAGGTAGAGATAGTGTTTTCATTGTTTACCTGATCTCTCCAGTGCTGAAACTCGTCGACTGATGAATTTACTGATTGAACATAAATAAGCATTTTCTAATTATCTGGTTGTAGGGAAGGTACCTCCCCATCTATCTCCTAGGGAAAGAAGGAAAATTATTCAAAAGAGTGCGAGGTACAGTTGGATATGAGGATACCTCTTCTACACAGGCCTAGACCAAGAAATTAGGAGATGTGTGAGGGATGATGAGGTTTATGATCTGCTGAAAGCTTGCCATGATGGCCCTTGTGGGGGTCATTTTGCTGCAAAAAGGATCGGGCATAAAATTTTAAGAATTATGTCCAAGATTGTGACAGTTGCCAATGCATGGGTCAACCAACTCACAGGGATGAGATGCCACTCCATCCTTAGGTAGTGTTAGAGCCTTTTGAGAGATGGGCCATGGATTTTGTAGGACCCATTCACCCACCTTCCAATCAGAAAGTTTATATATTGGTTTGTATAGATTACATGACCAAGTGGGTGGAGGCAACAACACTTATCATAGCATCAGAAGAGGTTGTTTTAGCATTCTTGTTTGAAAATACATTTGTTAGGTTTGGCATTCCCAGAGAACTGGTCACTGATGGAGGACCCCCTTTCACATCACATAAATTTGAATCTCTACTCAGTAAATATCATGTTTTACATAGAATAGCTTCTCCATACCATCCACAAGGCAATGGCCAAGTGGAAAGCTAAAACAAAGTTATCAAATCCATTCTTACTAAAACTGTGAGAGAAAATCATAAGGATTGGTCTGATAGATTGCATGAATCTCTATGGGCTTACCGAACTACTTGGAGGAGAACAACTGGTTTTTCTCCTTACGAGCTGGTATATGGAAAAATCCCTGTTTTTCCCATTGAATTTGAAATTAAAACCTTAAGAACTGCATCAACAGTCAACCTCGACTTGACTATGGCATAGAAATCCAGACATCAACAACTCAATGAGCTTGATGAAAATCATTTGGATGCCATCCATCAAACCACAATGATTCAACAACAAAGAACAAAATGGCATGACCGAATCATTAAGAATAAATTATTCCATAAAGGAGATTGGGCTTTGTTGTATGATTCACGCTTTAAGGAATTTCAAGGTAAGCTGCATACACGATGGCTAGGGCCTTACGAAGTAGACACCTTCTTTCCCAATGGGACAGTCTGGTCGATTACTATTGATGGATCCAATACACACTTACATGCAAATGGTCATCGCCTGTGTCTGTATCAGTGTCCAGTATCCAAGGAAGAATTCAAAACTACTTGTACAGCTGATACAGATTATCAAATCTTAAATAGAAAGGATCTTTCTCCTTCCCCTTCTGAACTTTAGGACTTCTTTTTCTCAGACTTTGTATATAAATAATCTCAGAAAAGTTTTCATTTCTCTCTTTTTAGTTGAAATTTTTCTATTTTCTTTACTATGCTAATAAAGCCTTGGAAGGTATCAAGCGATTCTGTGTGTACAGGTAGATTAATGAACAGAAGGAAACGATGAGGTTATGGAAGTTGAAAAAACTTCCTAGAATCGAAGTAAGGTAGCATTTGGCCAATTTCAATACTGTTACAACTTTTCCCAATAAATTGGCCAATTTCAATGTTGTTACAACTTTTCCCGATAAATTGGCCAATTTCAATACTGTTACACATTTTCCTGATAAATTGGTCGATTTCAATGTCGTTACACCTTTGCCCAATAAATTGGCCAATTTCAATGCTGTTACACCTTTTCCCGATAAATTGGTCGATTTCAATGCTATTACACCTTTTTCCGATGAATTGACCACTTTCAATGCTGCTACACCTTTTTCTAATGAATTGACCGATTTCAATGTTGTTACACCTACCTCCGAGATTTTTGAAAAGAACCTACTGATACAATAATTACTGTTGTTCTTTCTTTCCGCTTCACTCTTTCTTTTTGCCGATGTTGCGGCTCCAACCCTCCAATCTTTCATGCAACAGCACCACTGATTAGATAATACTGATGCTTTCTATTTGAAAGTGTTTCTTCATTATGACGTGACTTCACATTGGGCGATATCCAGTTGGCTCACTACAATAAGGACTACGACTCTGCACAAGTTTTCATTTCTCTCACGATCCTTCTTCATGCCAGCTATTATGCGTCATTCCAATGACAGTTGGATTGTGCAGTTACTCCGACAGGTCATTATGTGCGTTAAGATTTGAGGTACGTGATTAATCCTACGTGTTAAAGTAATGTAGATATAAAAGCATGATTTCCTATTAACTAACCGATTACACCTGGAGCCAATCCGCTTAGTTGGGGGGGGAACGTAAATCTAGTCGTTCATTTCGAAGTTTATACACACCTCCACCACCTTTCCACCCACACTTCTTTTAACTAAGACACTGTATTCTCTCTACAAATCACATTTGAGCTTATTGCGTCTCTGATTTAGGTGATAGTTTTTCCTCCTACGTGCCTGTAACTCTCAAGAAACATCATGGGAGGATTAGCTATGAGACATGAACCCGCAACTCTTGATAGTTTTCTACTACACCTAGAGGCCTACCAAATATTTCTTCAGGCAGGATGCATACCATATTTTAAGAAGTTGAAAGAGTTTAGTGAGGATGAGGTATTGGAGTTTAGCCAAAATCTTACTGAAGGGTATTCAATGGTAAATGGGGCAAGGATTCCAGTAACAAAAGCAAGCATTGTTGCTGTAACAGGGTTGCCAAGGACAATAGACCGATGGTTTAACTGAAAAACTCATCTCTCGGATGCATAGAAGGGGTTCCTAATCAACACTGAGCGAGTTCAGACCAAGGACAAAGGTGTAGACGTCAATTCCTTACTAGAGCCATGGGGGAAAGTTGTAGAATTTCTTAAAATGTACATAACCTGTAAAGGTTGATACCAAGTTGTTTATTTTTCTGATTTCATCTTATTATCACATCCGCGACATCCGAAATTGATAAACATTCCTTATTATCTCCTACAATCATTGCATAACATGGCCCATTTTGTAAAAAAATCCAAGAGCCCCAAGAACTGTGTTTCTAATCACAGACTCATCGGCCTATTAATTCGTAGAGGTATGGGCAGTTCCAATAACCCATTACCTGCTGCAGCAGCCCAGACATAGTCTGTAAATCCAGAAAGGATTACACTAGTCCTTGAAACCGCAACCCATGGACCTCTTCCAGAGCCTCCACCCTCGACTGCAACACCAGTCCAAACCCCTACTGTCACTATTCGTAAGATGACTCAGAAAAGCAACTGTGTAACCCGAAGCCATCCTGGAACCACACAGACAAGCCTTGATGACTTTGCAATAGAACATCCTGTAGCTGTGGACAAACAAATAGATGAAGAGGCAATCACTCAACCATAATCCAAGCACTTGGATGATACATAGATTATTGAAATTCAACCCCCTGCCTCTGACAAGAAACACCCAGCTCCTATCTCTGCATTACCTAAAAAGCGAGTAAGGATAGCACGGTCCACTATAACATCAAGACCTCTTACCCCCTCTTCTGAGGCACCAACTATCACACAGACCATTCCTATTGTTGCTGCAATCACACAAGATTCACCTATTACTGCTACAGTCGATCAAGCACCTACTATCATTACCTGTGCATCTTCGTAGAAAAGGAAACATCCATTCAAAGGAAAACCTTGGAGATCCATTGATCAAATTGGATCAACATCAAATCAGAACCCTCTGGCTGCTGCAACAGAGAATTCTCCAGGGGTGAAAATACCAGGTTTTACCTTATGCCCAAAACTGCAGGAAACTATTTTCTCCTTTCAAAATGAATGTACTCAATTTGTAGCAGAATCATCGGTGTTGCCTGATGATTCTGTTCCTCCCATGTCCATTGACGATATCCAGATCATCATCGACCCTAGTATACCATAATATCCTCCTTGTGTGCTTGAGGAAGAACAACCTGTTCCTCCTCCAACAATGAAGAAGCAAACCACTACTTTCATTTCTACTTTACCCAGGAGAAAAACCAGGTCCACCAAGTCTGTCGAAGCTACAATTGGAAGACAAGATATGGAGTAGGCCATTCCTATTCTTCATCCACTATTCCCTATGGTTGATGCAGAGACAGTTCCACAAGAATCAACTGTCCACGTCGAGACTGATCCACAAGAACCAGTCTAGACAGATACAATTGTTACACCTGAACCAACTGCTCCACAGAAGATTGTCTTACCAGAGCGAGTCATATTGGAACCAACCGACAATGTCGAGACTACTCCACAAGAACCAGTCCTGACAAACGCAGATGTTCCACAAGAATCAACTGTCCATGTCGAGACTGATCCACAAGAAACAGTCCTGACGGATACAGTTGTTACACAAGAATCAACTCCATAGCATGCTAAGGATGTACCACTTGCACAATTGTTTGCCCAAATAGAGAATAAGATCAAAAATACAGAAAATGCCAGGATTGTTGCACTGAAAATAGATAATGCTAACCTCAAGGCTGAATTAAAATCTCTAAAACAAGAGGTGGCAGATGCCTGACAAAAAAATCCAGAGGGGATAACCATGGACATCCTAGCACTGACAAAAGTTGTTTTGGGCAGAAACAAAGAACTAATGTGTTTTGAGTGTGGAAACATTTACTATGAGGCAGGATATGAGGTAGTCAAAGTTCCAGTTGCTACAATACCAACAAATGTATCAATCAAGACTGAACATGGACTTCCTGGTACTCAAAAATCAGTAAAATAGAGGAGATCTCATCGTCATAAATCAGCTCCTGGTATACCAGAAGCTTGCAAACAAGAACCTTTGTTTTCTTCACAAGTTGTTACTCAAGCAACTCAAACTGATCCTATTCTCAAGCATAAATAAGCCCAAACAAATTATTGACTCAACGGATTTTCTTTTTGACACAACATTCTACATTACCGGCACTTAGAGATTTCTCTTCACAGTTTTTCACTGGAGGAGATATTGATCTACTTCAGCTACAAAATAAGGTTTGAATGTGTTTTGCATGAGGACATGCAATGTTTTCAGTTGGGGGGTATGTTAGGACCTTGAAATGCTCCTTTTTCACTACACTTTTGATCATTCAACCTTCTCATTCCTAAGCTAAATGACTATTATAATGAGCACCAAGACCCTTTTTCCCAAGGTACGAACTATTCATCTTGCTTTTATGTTTTCATTTACTTAGCATGTTTGATTGATAACGTTCACATATTTTACCCATGAAATAATTTAACTAATGATCAAAGTGTTAGAACAACCCACTTCAAGAAACTCGTTGTTGTCACAGCTATGCGCAATTCCTGGAAGCTGTTACAGGACTTTTGCAACGGATGCCCATCAATCCTAGAATATGTTACAAGACTTCTGCAATAGACGCCCATCAATCCTGGAAGCTATTGCACAACTGCTACGACAGAAGCCTGTTAATCTCAGAAGTTGTTACAATAAACGCCACCAGTCCTGTTGTGATGCGACTATTGCAACAACTATTGATTAGAATGTTGGGTCATGATGTTGATGAAGGATAATTCAATATTTGGTATTAATGATATCTAACAAACAGCCTGAGAATCAGGGATTCTCGGGACTGCTCTGTTTCTGAACACTGATTGACTCTGACTTTAAATAGCAGAGATTTTGTAATGTAAAGAGTTGTTAGTCTTTTGGCTTGAACTGAAGAAAGGAACGATTATTGTACACAGACATCTTTTTGGAAATTGAATGAAGAAGTGGATTGAATTTATTTAGAAGACTGTAACCTATGTTTTGAGTGGATTTGGTGAGAAGGAAAGGGCCCACCTTCCTCACTGATTCCCCTCTGTTTCAAATTCTAGATTTAGTCGTTTTCATTGCAAATGGTTAAACTGCTAGATATTTCTGAATACAATTGTTATTATAGTTTAGTTCCTTCTTGGTAAATGTGCATAGACTTGTCTAATGAGAATTAGAAGTTAGTTGCTGAACATGGTTGGAGAATTACTTTTCCTTTTTCTACATTAGGTTAAAATCTTGCTTTGAAGAATTAAGAGTGTGAAGTAGCTTCTTGCAATAAGTAGATTTCCCTTCAGCAATAGTATAGAATTTCTTCCTGCAAAAGTAAATTAGGAAGTCAGATTAAGGTAGGAAATTAATGGTCTTTTGTAGATTCATCAGTTTAGATTGCAATTATGATTTTAATTATGTAGCACTCCAGCTGTATCAACACAATTGTGTTAGCAATATTGTTTGTTTGTTTTGGTGAAAAGAACTTCCCTACTACAATTAGATTAGAGATGCTTTCATAATCTAGCATAGACTGTGCAGAATTATCTTGAAATAACAGACTTCCCTGGGTTGACAATTCATATTGAACACTTTGATTTTCCATTCAATTAGACAATTAAAGTGCCCAACATTTTGGCACTGTTGTCGGGGAAGATAATTGTAGATTTTGGTAAGCACACTAGTTTTTTTTCAGGAATGAATAGTCTGCATAAATCACCAAACGAGAGAATGAACCCCCCAAAATACTAACATTGCAGGCACCAGAGGACATGGAGGAAGAAATCCTAACATACTGGGAAGACAAAACATTGTTGATGAGATTATAGCCAAAGCAGACACTTCTTCAAGATCCATTTTTTGCCCTACCAATCCTCCAAGAGGATGTGATCCATAGTCAGCAGAAACACCCCCTCTTGAAACATCATTCTCATCAAGGGTTGAAGTTGAAGTTGTAGCTGAAAGCGAAGATGAGGATTTGTCACCAACAAATCAACAAGCAACACTGGAGAACATTGAGGATCAAGGCAGTATAGCCTCGAACCGATAAAACCTAGAAGAAGTTGTTTATCAGATCAACGGTCGAATAGTCACTAAGGAAGAGTGGGACACTGTTCATATTGAGTGGAGGGAGAGAGGACATATGGAAAATCAAAATGTTCAATATGAATTGTCAACCCAGGGAAGTCTGTTATTTCAAGATAATTCTACACAGTCTATGCTAGATTATGAAAGCATCCCTAATCTAATTGCAGTAGGGAAGTTCTTTTCACCAAAACAAACAAACAATATTGCTAACACAATTGTGCTGATACAGCTGGAGTGCTACATAATTAAAATCATAATTGTAATCTAAACTGATGAATCTACAAAAGACCATTAATTGCCTACCTTAATCTAACTTCCTAATTTACTTTTGCGAGAAGAAATTGTATACTATTGCTGAAGGGAAATCTACTTATTGAAAGAAGCTACTTCACACTCTTAATTCTTCAAAGCAAGATTTTAACCTAATGTAGAAAAAGGAAAATTAATTCTCCAGTCATGTTCAACAACTGACTTCTAATTCTCATGAGACAAGTCTATGCGCATTTACCAAGAAGGAACTAAATTGTAACATCAGTTGTATTAAGAAATATCTAACAGTTAAACCATTTGCAATGAAAACAACTAAATCTAGAATTCGAAACATAGGGGAATCGGTGAGGAAGGTGGGCCCTTTCCTTCTCACTGAATCCACTCAAAAGATAGGTTACAGTCTGCTAAAGAAATTCAATCCACTTCTTCATTCAATTGCCAAAAATATTTCTGTGTACAATAATCGTTCCTTTATTTAGTTCAAGCCAAAAGACTAACAACCCTTTACATTACAAAAGCTCTGCTATTTAAAGTCAGAGTCAATCAGTGTTCAGAAATAGGGCAGTCCTGAGAATCCCCGATTCTCAGGCTGTTTGTTAGATATCATTAATACCAAATCTTGAATTCTCCTTCATCAACATCGTGAGCCAACATTCTAATCAACAGGTGTTTCCATAGTCACATCACAACATGACTGGTGGTGTCTGTTGTAACAACTTCTGAGATTAATAGGCTTCTATCATAGCAGTTTTGCAACAACTTCTAGGATTGATGGGCGTCTATTGCAGAAGTCATGTAAAAACTTCTAGGATTGATGGACATTTGTTGTAGAAGTCCTATAATAGCTTCCAGGAATTGCGCATAGCTATGACAACAACAAGTTTCTTGAAGTGGGTTGTTCTAACACTTTGATAATTAGTTAAATTATTTCATGGGTAAAATATGTGAGCGTTATCAATCAAACATGCTAAGTAAATGAAAACATAAAAGCAATATGAATAGTTCATACCTTTGGAAAAAGGGTCTTGGTGCTCATTATAATAGTCATTTAGCTTAGGAATGAGAAGGTTGAATAATCAAAAGGTGTAGTGAAAAAGGGGCATTTCAGGGTCCTAACAGCTGCAGGAATATCGACAATGTTATTTTCTTCCGCTCTAGTGGTTGCGTCTTCTCCTCCTCTTCAGATTTCATCTATTTCGAAGCTTCTTTCTTTGGCACCTCCTGCAGAATGCGAAACTAATTGAATAAAGTGCCATAGGTGAAAAAATCCATTATTGATAATGCATCCAACATGCATTCTCTCTTGTAATACAACCTAATGACTTTGTTGGATATGATGTAGCAACCAATTCTGACTGTCTTTGGTAGTATTGGGTCGATTTTGGCTGTGTGCCCCCCCTCTAGGTGTGAAACCTTTCATAGAGGTTGGGCTCCCCTTTCTTTTTTTCGTCCTTACTGGGACCCTAGAATCCTTTATACACGTCCTTGCCTTTGAGGGACAGTCCAATAAGTTCATGATTGTTTTTGGTGTGGATTGGATACCTTCTATCCAACCTGAGACTTTGGTCATGCACCCTACTAATTAGGAACTTGGTGCACCGCGCAACAACTCCAATGGTACCAAACACTGGTAAGTCTCTAAGATTCATGATAGTTGAGTTAAACAGGTTGATAAATTCGGGATTTGGCACAAACTGCATGCCTCCCAACTCATCTAGAGGGATACTCCAGAAGATGTATATGTTCATCTGGGGGAACAAGAATGGATATGTTAATTCGATATTGAGGAGCTTGACCTACTCCACCTTCCCCTTAAGATCAACCACGACCTCGACTCAAGGGTCGCAGGGCTCATATGGTACTTCATATTTAGACATGGCACCTCGGATTCCCATAGTTCTCAACATTTTGCGTTCTAGATATGAAGAAATTTCGCAGTGAAGCATAGATTAAGGATCACAACTATGGGTATCAGGATTATACAAGCTTTCTCACTCTACATAATTCAAAAATTGCTAAGTGATTTTTGAAAACAATGCGTTCTACGGTGAGTTATCAAAGTCTTATACTCGGTCTTAGCTAGAAAGTTCAGTAATAACTGTCATTCATCATTACCTTATGGATGCAACTTGGATCTGAATTGTTCGATGGGATGGGTTAACGGGGTAAATCCTATTGGGAAATTCTGGCATTTACTGTGCAAGTTGGTTAGGGACATGGTTGATTTCAAACCTTTTCATTTGATGGATGGGAATATCGATTCGAATGCCGATGGCATGTTTGCATATTGCAGATTTATGGATTAACTGAATTCAGATGGGGTACCATAATATCAATAAAGGTTGTGACTAGACTGGGTTTGTGTGGCACATGGACTCATATTGCGTTCAAAATCATTCTCCCTCCAACCAAAAAGGTGTCCCCGTCATATTGATGAATTTCAGTAATGGGTTCTTGATGTTTTAGATCCTATGCTGCTGAGTAAGCAGTTCGGCATCAAATGACACTTAAAAAGAAAAATAAATGAACTACATGTCACGACGAAACACTACACACATCGACTATATTAACTGAATTTACAAAAATTGCAGACAAACTCAAATCTAACTATTATACATGATCCTTCAGACTAGAGAAATAGTCTTTTAGCTCAATTTTGAGACATATAGGGTTTCATGCGAGCGCCATTCACCCATCCTGGCCGCAACATAATATCCAGTTGCGCAAGTCTGACTGCTCCAGAAGTTCAGATCTCCGCAACTATAAATGATCCCAACCAATGCATACGCAACTTGTCGGGATGCTTCTGGTACCGACTTTCATAGAGTAGGACCTTGTCTCCTTGTGCAAATACTTTAGTCTTATTGTGTCTATCATGCCAATATTTATTCCTTGCTTTCGTAACTGACTGATGGAAATCTGCTAAAAAACTAGTCTCTTCAAGTTCTTGTAACTCCATGAGTCTCTGTGAAACTGATTCTTCCTTCGACATTTGTGTGATCCATGCAATGTACAAACTCGAAGTGATGAATTATGTAGGCACCACAACCTCTTTCCCGTAAACTAGTTGAAATGGCATCTACCTGTGGAGTTTCTTGTGGTTTTCCTGTAAGCCCATAGTACTGCTGGAACTCTATCATCCCAATCTTCCCGATTTGTGCAATAGACCTTTGTTAACCCTCTCTCCAGAATCTTGTTGAATGGTTCTACTGTTCCATTGGCCTGCGGGTGGTAGGGGTTGCTTTTGTGATGTTGGATCAAGAACTCTATTGTAAGATTTACTATAGTGCTACTAATAAAATGAGCCCCTTGATCATTGGTTAGACTCCTTGGACATCCAAATCGAGTGATAATATTCTAAAAAATGAACCTAGCATCAGTATCGATCGATTATTCCTGAACAGTTGTTGCCTCAACCCAATGTGTAAGGTAGTAAGTTGCGATAATAATCTACCTAGCCTTTGAATGCTTAGATGTGGGGTTGATCAGTCCAATGAATTCAACCACCCACTTCTCGAATTCCTACAAAGATTGAACTGGTTGAATTGGTAATTTGTCTCGTCATGATGGCTTTCCCACTCTTTGACAAACATCGCATGATCTAGCATATACCTTTTCATCCTTGAAGAGTGTTTCCCACCATAGTCTAGCTTGGAGGAATTTCTACGCAATGACCTTTCCTCCTACCTGACCTCCCGCAACTTTGTTGTGGCACTCCCATAGTATATCTTTCCTTTAATGATCCAAGACACATCTCCTGAGGATACTATCTAGTCTCAATTTATACAATCTCCCTGCAATCAACTGATAGTCCGTTGCTCTAACGACCATATGGCATTTCTGGGTTGCGGAATATGTTTCTGGGCAGGCACATGTACTTAAGAATACTGTTATGTCTTCTAGGTACTTTGGTATGGCCTCAACCCAGAACAAATCTGCATCTGGGAGCTAATCCTCAATTGCTTCGCCACTTTCCCTTGACTCTAATATAGACAGGTGATTAGGTCCTATGTTGCATCTTCTAGGCTTAATAATCACTTCAAAATAGAATTCCCAAAAAAGTATTAACCATCTACAAATTCTCCCTACCAACACAGGTTTGTTAACTAGATATTTCAATGCATAATGATCAGTAAAGAACTTAAAATGAGAACCTAACAAATAATGTCTAAATTTTTGCAAAGCATAAATCATGGCTAAACCCTCCCTTTTTGTTGTTGTTTAGTTGCGCTCATCTTGCGATAACTTCCTACTCTCAAAATAGATAGGATGATCCATGGCTCCATCTCTTGGTTGTGCTAAGATAGCTCCTAAGGCAATGTGTCAAGCATCTACGTGGACATGAAATTCATTTTCCCAATTTGGGAATATCAGAATAGGTGTTGTGTTGAGATTCTTATTTAAGGTCTCGAACACTTTATCACATTCGGGGGTCCATTGGAACATTTCGGCCTTTTTCAATATATTTTTCAGAGGTGTAGTGATATTTTCATATCTTCTGATGAACCTGCGGTAGTACCCTATTTTCCCCAGGGTGGAGAGAAAATTATTATCACTCGTAGGTGGTGGCATGTTCATAATAACCGCAAATTTGGTTGGGTCTACCAGTACTCCCTCTCAACATACTATGTGGCCCAACAAATTTCCATGTGGGACACAAAATATACACTTTCTGAGATTCAATGATATCTGCAATTTTCTGCATCTGTCAAACATCAGACGTAACAATGCTACATGTTCCTTGAGCAGACTGTATATTTTCCAACCATCCATATAAACTTCTATAAACTTGTGAATAAATTCTTTGAAATTTTCTATTACAATCCTGGAGAAAACTACAAGGGTCTTCTTATGAATGTGGTCTTCTTTTTGTCCTCTTTATCATTCCTTGCTTGGTGGTACCGTGAAACTCCATTTGTAAATGAGTATGATTCTTTCCCCGCAACCTGTTCTATCACCTCATCAGTAAAAGGTGTTGGAAAAGGGTCATGCACATAGGTAGAGTTAAGGCTTCTATAGTCTACATAAACCCTGATATCCTTTATATCTTTCTTGCTCTGGATGACTATTGGGCTGACCCATTCTGCTTCTTCCACTATAAAAATAAGTTCATCTTCCAGCATCTTGTCTATCTCCTTCTTAACCTTCTCTTTTACTCTAGGGTTAAGGCGATATGGTCTATGCCTCATAGGCTTTGATCTTGGTTTTAATTCAATTTTCATTTCTCCCATAACTCCTTTGATCCCTTGTAACTCTGAAAAGGTATTTGGGAACAAATCCTCATATTTCAGCAACAAAATATGTATTTATTGACTAGTTTGATCATCCCATTAATCTCCCGCCATATCTATCTTAGGTTGCTCAATGGTCCCTATATTGACTTTGCACAACATTAATGGGTTATTATAAGAACTATTAGTCTGACTGGGTATGATGTTATGGATTTCTATGTTCCTTTCTGTCTCTTTAATGGCTAGGTTTCTCAATTCCTCTAAATCATCTGGGCTTTATGAATCCCTGCCAATATTATAGTATTCTATAGGATTCTTGTCTAAGGTTAGATGAAGATTAGTCTGAAGTTCTCGACTATATTTTGCACATACCACTAGGTTTGATTTCTGATTACTATTGTCTGTAAAAAGAAATTCGTTAATTCCTTGCAGGACTACTTCATGCTCAGGGTACTTACTTGTAAAGGAGAAGTCCTTGCAAAAGTGATCTACCAACATTTTCCAGTCGTTGGTCTATCTTTTGGTTTCT
This sequence comes from Picea engelmannii, assembly GCA_009831015.1. Taxonomy (NCBI): domain Eukaryota; kingdom Viridiplantae; phylum Streptophyta; class Pinopsida; order Pinales; family Pinaceae; genus Picea; species Picea engelmannii. Next base: position 965,943 of record ML790189.1, on the reverse strand, counting down.
TCATGTAGGAACCAATATTTCGGGATTGGACCTAGTAAGTGGGGAAATACCTGAACCTAGAAGCAAGAGGGTATTTCCGCAACTTGCCACTATGTCAGGCACTGTTCAATATGTGCTCTAGGATCAGATTATTTTTTGAAAAGTTGCGCAGCTTGGATATCTTCCCTCACATATGATTCTAGCTCCTCCTTATCCTGAAAACTATACTTGATATCTTGCTTCACATTGTCCCAATTTTTGAGTTAGGATTTATGATTGACCAACCATCTGGTAGGGGTGTCTCGGAGGGATAAATTCAGTATTGAGATCATTTGATATTCTACTACCTTTTCTTCCATGCTACGCAAAAAACTATCAATTCCCGAGGTAGCATAATATATTGATTGTTCTCTAACCTCGGTCCCAACCCATCTAGTTTCCCCGATAGTTGCATACCTCCTTGAGAATATTTAATATGAGCCTTGCTTCCAACTGTCAAATGCCAGTTCTGAATATCCATCCATTGACTATATACTTCTCCAACTTATCGATCCATCAACAATAGCATTTATATAATATTCTCTTGTTCCTATTGTTACAGTGTACAACTGATTTAAGTTTTCTCCCTCCATATTATTTTTCGTTGGCTCTGCATATCTGGGGCCTACACATGGATCCAAGGGTTGAACTACCTTGATTCCATCTGCCTCAAATGTCATGGTGTCTTTCTTTAGGTCGATTACTGCATAGTTGTCATAGGCCCAATTAATACCAAGTAGTGCATGATAAGGGTGCTTATCCCCCATAATCTCAATTACCTCAAAGTCAGCTACAATATTCACTCCCACAACATCTATTTCCAGGCTCTTCAGTCTTCCTATTGGGAAAATACAATACTTTTTTCCCATCCTTAGCTGGATTGAGGAATATGTCAACTGGGGTTTTCCTAAGGCTTCCCAAGTCTTTTTAGGAAAAATGTTCACATTAAATCCTAGATCCAACATAACATCCTTAATCTCAAACTTGTCTAGTTGGGATACTAGTATGAATTATTTTCTAGTTCATACTTCCCTTCTCTGCACTCTCTAAGCATTCTTTTCAGGAAGATTAGTCCTTATTCTTGCTTTTGTGGGTTCCTCATTCCCTAAAACTAGGTATAGTGCATTGCACAACTTCTTTGTTAATTGGTCATTCTTGAGAATATCATAGAATAATTGAAACCATAGGTCGACTACATTTTGAGGTTTATCAGGTTTCCTCGGTGTGACTACAAGGTTTCTGGGTGTAGGGGGTGAAGAAGGGACTTTCACAATCCTAGGGTAAACAATAGGTTCTGGGGGTTTCTCTTGTATCTTAGGGAAAGGGATATTCTGAAATACTTCTATGGAATTTTTAAAGAACAACTTATGTTTTAGAGGGTCATACCAGTCTTCTTTAGGGGCTGCTTTCTAGATCTGAGGTATATTATCAACATCATATCCTATCTTTTCTCCTCCTCGAGTGACGATATTGAGTTTCAGAAATTGTCCTTTAATAACTTTCTTAATTTATGAACTGATGAGGTTAGTTCCTCGTTGATGTACCTGATCTTCCCATTTTGCAATCAGTTCAGGGCAGTCTTCAGTTGCATGCACATTAGTTCTATAGTGAGAGAACCATGGCCACCTCGGATGAGGATAGTCTATATTCATATGGCCTTTCTCATCACATTTATAACATCTTCTTGCTCCTCTTCCCCTGGTTCTTCCTCCTCTGAAGTATCCTCTAGCTCCACCTCCTTGAACTCTTCCAGGTCACTGAGGGTTTTCATTCACCCTGAATTTTGTCTGGTCCAACCTATCTGCAAGTGAATCCAACACTCTACATTGATTGGTAGTATGTGTGGTAGATGTACAAAAATCAAAGTGTACAGTATTTGGTACTGTCGAATATTTCTGCATAATGGGGCATTGTCTCGGTCCATGCCCATGGATTCAGAAAATCTCATAGTACTCAAATGCTAGTGTTGCTTGGATCCCTGCAAAATCAAGATATGGAGTGGGGTTATGGAATGGTAAATTCGTAGATACTTGCGCAACTCCTCCCATGGGTTTTGGTGAGTGTCCCATCAGATTCTGAGGAGGTCCCATTCCCCTCATTTGTGGACATTTGTTCACCATATATCCTTCTATATAACATCTAGTACAGTAGACCTGCGGTCATCCTGGTCTAGGTATCATCAGTTCTTGAATCTTTTCTATAAGCACTGATATTTGGCCTTGTAGTTGCGCCAAATTTTCATCTACTAGGGGTTTGGTCAGTCTTAGGCTCCCAGGATATCTCGCCATGGCTTCAATCTTCATTGATTTTTACAAGGCATCTGTCAAAGTGGCTATCCATTGTTGCATTAACTGAATCTGTGTCATAGGTAGAAATCCCTTAATATACCATTCTCTTTGATGTTTCTCATGGATTGGATGTGCTAAACTCCCTATAGCATCTTTAAACTTCTGGTTGTATTCCCAGGATGATTCACCTTCCCTTTGTTGAATCTCATGCAACTCAAACAAAGCCTTTTGTTTTTATTGAGGTAGCTTAAACACCACTATGAACCTTGTCTATACCCGACCAAGTGTGAACGCTTGACCTTGCATTCCTGGCACTCCTGGTTCAATAATCTTGATGTACCATTTGAGAGTGCGACCTCTCAAGGTAGTGTGGAACTCAAACAACTTATTCGCATCTGGATTCCCTATCGATCTCCAAAGTTCTTTGCACAAGAAGCAGTGTTTCTCAACATATTCATCCCCCTTACCCCAGAATTCTGGGTATCGAGCAATCAAAACTCCTGCGTGACCAACCATTGTTGATCTTGGTGTTCCTATCAAAATGAAGCCTAACGGTCTTTCTTGCGATCTACCAGGGGATCCCAATATCCTTCCTATACTCGCACTTCCTGGTTGTGACTGACTAACTAATTGTACTAGAACAAAATTATCATAAGAGGTTAGCATCAAACTTAGCATTGGTATAGAAGACACTTGGGCTATGGGCAATTTGGGGCTGGTTCCACTGGCTTTGGGGAGATTTTTTTTTATCTAGAGGATATCATTTTCTTCCTATGGAGTGGTCTCTTCATCCGTATTCCCAATCTTTCCTGGCGTCGGGGCTGAATATTCCCTTTCTTCTTTAAGATTCAAGCCGACTTCCTTCTCCCTTGCTTTTGCACCTTCTCCTTCTTATCCACCCTCCTAGGGACTTCTTTCTCTCTGTGCTTCTTTCTCACTTAATATTTGACTGGACAATATTTCATGTCTTCTCATCTTCCATAACTCTTCCATCTGTCTTTCCTCTACTTCTCCTAGTCTGACTTCTTTCCACAACTTCTCGGATTGTTTTTCTTCTTTCTTGATCTTACCGCGCCACCACTTCTCAACTATGGTGGCTCTTTTCAAGGCTCGCTCATCTCTTGAGTCCATTTCTTGTTGTTTCCCCCACTTATCAAAGAACCCTTCCCCTCTCTTAGGCCATGACTCCACCCCAAACTCGCCCCACCCCAAGCGAGGGTGTTTACGTTGCAATCTCATTTGGGGACATAGTCAACATCCCATATTCCATCAAGAAAACTTTAATCCATAAGGGGATTTCTCTCAATGGTATTCCCTTGTGTCTTTCTTTAAATCTTCCTTAGCTCATGAAAAATATTGGTGATTCTCGGTTGCAAACTCAATAATTTATCCTTCTAATGTGGAGTTGACCCAAAAATCAATCGCTCATGTGATTAGAGAATATAACCGATGAAGTGATGCAATATTTTCTATATCCCAAGTACAGGTCCTCTTGACTCATTCTTGGAACTCTTGAGATTCTTGGAGCTTATCTCATTTTGGTTGCTCAATCTTTCTGAGTAAAAGACTATCTCCCGAGTATCTTTCATAGATTTTCTTCTCAACTCTGCTTCTTTCCATATGAAGCCGTCAAAGTTTCTCTCCCACCATTGGTCAATATTAGATCTGTGAATCTATGAAAGCATCCTCCCTACAGGTTCCCTTTTAACATAGGTCCCAAAAATGAAACCATTTTGTTGGTGCAAGAGTGATCAGACTAGGTTCCTTCTCAGGTTACCAACAAAAGGTACCATGTATTCTAGAGCACTGGCATTTTCATCTCCTTCGAAGAGAAGAAGTCTCACCCGAAGCACTGTTGAGACAAAAGGATAGGGAAAGGCAAGGAGAATACTGAGGAGAGTTCACAGAACCTTCATGATTCATCCTGATCTTGTGCAAGACAAAATAACTACCGAATATATATGAACTCATCTACAAAAAAACTAAAGTTACTTAGGTTGTCGAAAGCATCAAAACAAAGAAACATCATGTGAAACTTGTAAAGCATAAAGAAGTATTGTAAGTATACAATGCAGTAGTATAAACACAGAATGACGCAACATATTTTGAAATTTTGGATCCTTCTTCATATATTATCTTCAGATATTTCTCAGTTACAACCTCAAAGATACAAGGTATTTCTTTGTTATAGACTCTTGGCTCTAGACCCATGTCACAAAGATCTAATTCTCAAAATGGTGTATAGATTACATTGAACTCAAAACTTGACTTCTCAACAATAGAAAACAACTTATGACCAAACCCAAAAACAAGGGTAGAGACAAACCCTTTTACAATCATACTCATCCCTATATATAAGTTAAGTCATGTCTTATGTCTTTGGCTTGCACGCTTTCTTGTTTTATTGCAACTGCTTTTGATTTGATGGCATTGCGATGTCCTTTTCGCAACTGATTTTTGTTACTTCTCCTTACTCTATTGTCCATCTTCTTTTGTATCTTACACAACTTGTACTAGGACAAAACTGGGACTGTAGTCCTTCTTGCGCAACTACTTATCCAAAAAAGAAGGGCCCAACAGGTCGTCCTAGTTAGCACCTTGCTTTCCTTTTGTTTCCCATGCTATTTTTTCTCATAGTCTTGAGAGTCATTTTAATTCCATCGTGACATTATTTTTGGACCCACATGATTCTCTCTATTTCATTTCCAACCATTTTCTAGTGGACTTCCATATTTTGTTTGATGTGAATTTGCATTACTTATAACTTATTTTGCGCTCATCCATAATTCTCCATTGTAACCCCACTTATTTCCATCACATTCCCTTTCATCACTTGTCATCCATGACGATCCTAGAATGCTCACAAAGGTCTAGGAGGATATGAAACGTCGACGGAGGTCTAGAATGGGTTAGAAATGCTCAAAATTGAATCATCCCAAATACTCTCAAAACTTCCATCAATGTGTAGACCTTGATGATATATTTCCAATGACACAAAAATCACCTCAAATAGAGCTCGTATGCAAAATTTATGAGTGGTCAAATTTTGGTCAAAAGTCAAAGAGAAAGGGGGGAAAGGTGACACATGTCACCACTAGAAGGGTGACACATGGCACAATCTATTGGATTACTGAGAGGGGGGGTGAATCAGTAATAGAGCAATTTAACCATATAATCCAAGTGATATATCAATGAAGCATTATTATCCAATAACTGTAGAGTAAATAAGCAATGAACAAATGAACAATCATACACATACACAGTACACGAGTGTTTTACGTGGAAACCCAAATCAGGAGAAAACCACGGAATGTTTTTTCTTATATGTCTTGAAGAATTAAATTCATTGGAAGCACCAACTTCCTTTGTTTTCCAGCTGCAACTGGAAGGAGGCTCCAACCCCCTAGTTTCTCAGGCTACAACCTGAGGGAAGCTCCAACTCCCCATTTCTATGGCTACAACCAGAAGGAGGCTGTAACCCCCTATGTTCTCCGGATACAACCGGAAGGTGGCTACAACCACCTGTCCTTGCCCCGTCCTGCCACCCTGAAGTAGAAGTAGAACGATGAACCACTGCCACACTATCACTGTGAGATATATCGTTGTAAACCTGTACCAATAAATCTAAACCATGCATCAACCATGCATCAACCTGTAATCAACCTGTACCATAAACAAGTGCATCAACCATGCACCAACCTGTAATCAACCTGTACCATA
>ML790189.1:902880-950907 GCA_009831015.1 Picea engelmannii | reverse complement strand
TCATCCATATTTACTTCTTATCAACCATGAAAAAACAATAATGAGTCATATTTACATCAAACACTATTGGGTCCATTACCCAAAACTTTGTGCTACGGGTCTTCAAGGGTTGACATCAATGACAACCAACCTTAATCAACACAATCATACAATCCTATGGTGATGATATGGACACACCCCCAAGGTGGAACATGGACTAATCGTATGCTGACTAGGAAAGTTACATGGACAATTCACGGGTTGACAAGTAACAGATTCGTACAATTGAGGTGGACTAATCACAGGGGGACATGTGGCAGAGATAATCCAATGAGAGGTTTCCATGTGGAAACCTCCCATTGTCCATCAATGGTTTATGTATATTAAAATTATGGAGTTGACGAGGGTCGAACCTACGACCTCCATAACCTTACCCAAGCACCTTACCAATAAACCACACAGTAGAAATTAACATGTATATGGTTTCATAAATATTTAAAGTTAGTAAGGTTTGAATGACCAGAAAATAGGGTTGATGGCTAAGCCCTAGACCCATAATGTTTAGTCGCACGGTATATCACATAGCTAGGTGTTGAGATTCGTGGGCACTAAAATTATATGCCTCTGCATATATGGTTGTACTATATGGTATATACGACAAACAAATATAACCAAGCCACAGATTAAACGAAGGTTGGAGTGGTTTCATCCTCCGACCTACCATGTAACAAACCAACATATTAAATGTTAGACCATCAACTCCCCACATTATGGGAACTTCCAAAACAAATTAATTATTGTTTGACTATTGTTTTGGAGGTAATTTAAGGGCCCACACCCTATTTAATGCCACGTGGACCAAGGAACATTTAATTAAATTTTAATGCATATTTTTTTCTTGAAGTGCATCCCCGAGGGTACATAGGCTTTGAGTTACACCATAAATCATGTTGATATGTCCCTTGACATAATTTCGAGAACTTTATACTCATTTTTCATGATTTTTCTCAAGGAATTCAATGGTGCATTATGTTTATACATTTGAGAAAAATGTAAAAAAATCATTATAAAACACAAGCATTTGAGCATTAATAAAGAAGGTCTTTATTAGAAGTGAACCCGGAAAGGTAGCCCAAATTGGGTGAACTCTGTTATCCAACTTGTGTATGTGATTTTGTAATTGTTGTTCATTACATGCTTAGTTATTCGCAAGTTATTTATCATTAAAGTGTGTATGGTTATATAACTTTTTCACATGTAAATTATAAATAGTCAAGCGATCATTATTATTTCAAAGATCACGTAGATGTTTATATGTATTTTGAATTAATCATCATCTAAGTACCTTTTAGATCAAGTTGGTATTAGAGCTAGTTTAAAAAGTGTTTACAAGTGAATACTTACAAGAGAAAAACTCAAACTTGGTAAAGGAGATATTTCAAGTTATAAGTATGAGATTGGAAAAATATTTTGAAGACTTAATATGGATTTTGAAAAAGAAGAATAAGTAGATCAGTCGATGAGACATGAAGATATCAGGTCTAGGATTCAATCATTGAGGTATATAGTAGAGGATTTTCAACAAATAATTCAAAATCCTATAAGCAGAGAATATTCGATAAAAGGAGGAGGAGGTGAAGGTGAAGGTGGTGGACCTTCAGAGCCCTCGTCCCCATCCTCATCATCATCATCTTATTCAGAGGTGAGTGAACATTCTTCTCGTTGAAAGAAGTCCTCTAAGAAGTATGATCATAATTTTACATTATTAAAATTAGATGTCAACTTCGAATTTCCAACCTATGATGGAGAATTGAATGTCGAGAAATTGGACAACTTGATCAAAAAAATAGAGTTATATTGCAGGGTTCAAAATATTATGGATGAATTTCCAAGGATACAGTTACTCCTCTTGGACTAAGTGGCACAACCTTAATATGGTGGGAGAGTAAGATGCAAGTTTATATTGTTCAAAGGGTAAAGTAATATCTTTTTGGGATAAGTTTACGAAGGATATAAGAAAAACATTATATCCATTGGCACATATGCAAATGACAATGATCGAATGGAAGCATCTAAGATAGGATAAAGGCCAGAATATTCATGCATATACACATGAATTAAAAAAAATGATTTATCATTAGGAATTCTCTTATATACTCATGAAACTCTTATGAAGTATATTGGTGACATGCACTCATATCTTCGTCACACTATTCTAATGTTTAAACCTACTAATATTGATAAGGTGTCAATACAAGCTACACATCTAGAGGCTAGTAAGGGTAAGAATGCAAGTGAATATAAGAAGCCATACAAGTTTGAAAATAAATTGAAATGTAAATGGAAGAATAAGAATTCAAATACAATAAATCAAGCTGAGGGAAGACCTACATGTTCCCACTATAAGAAAAAGGGACATGAGGAGTCACAGTGTTGGAAACTGCATCCAAAATTATGACTGAAAAAATTCAAGGATAAAGGGAAGAGGAAGAGTATTACATCAGCTCACCAAGATATAGGGTACGCTTCAGGAGATGAATCTAATATCAAGTCCATAGGAATAAAAGGTATATCAACTATCAATTCAAACTCCTTAGTTCAATCTGCCAAATTGGAAAATGATATTGATCAAAAGAAGAGAAGTGATCTTTTTCATGTCAAAGTTATAGTCAAACATACCAAGGTGGATACTTTATTTGAAAGTGGATCTCGATTTAACAAAAATCCTTCTCCATTAGGATGAGTATGTGAAGATGCTAAGTTTCAAGTGACAAAACAATGTAAGATCGGGTTTGCAAATATAGCTAAGTTCTTTGAAGAGATTGAGTTATATGTTGTGCCTCTTGAGATTTGTGGCATTGTCTTGAATAATGCATATTTATTTGACAGGAAGGCTATATTCTATCGTAAAGAGAATAAATATCACATTTTCAAAGATGGGGTTGAATATATCGTCAAATCTCATCATATCAAGACTAATGTTTCTTTAGCTAGCACAAGGAAAATTAAGAGATTCATGAGCACAATAACCAATACTTTATCAAGTTGTGATCCAGATCATAAACAGGAGATGGTCAACACCATATCTAACTATGATTGGTTATTTCAGGAATCTACAGGGTTGCCTCTTAAAAGGGAGGTTGAGCATGAAATATATTTGCAGCAGTATGCTCCTCTTCCGAACATTGGAATGTACAAGTCATTAGTGATCAAGAATGCATAAATAAAGAAGCAATTTCAGGAGTTTCTCGATAAAGGAATCATTAGACCAATCTCTTCTCTGTTTGGTTCTTCTATTGTATTAGTTCCAAATAAATATGGCGCATGGAGGATGTGTATTGATTTTCAAGCCTTGATTAAGATTATGGTAAATAACCGTTATTCTCTTCCCATAATTGATGAATTATTATCTCAATTAAATAATGTTGTATATTTCACTAAGTTGGATTTGAGAAGTGTTTACCATCATATCAGAATAGATGAAGGTGAAATATGGAAAAAATATTTCAATACCAAGGAAGGCTTGTTCGAATGGTTGGTTATGTCATTTAGGTTATGCAATGCACCAAAGACATTTATGAGGGTAATGAATGATGTTTTCATTCCATACATAGATAATTTTTGTATTGTCTATTAGATGATATATTCATATTTAGTAAAAGATGGGAATATCATATAAATCATGTCAAGACAGTCTTAGAATTCTTGAAGAAGGAGAAACTATATGTAAATTTATCTAAATGTGAATTTGGAAAACATTCTCTGGTATATTTGGAATACATTGTAGGGAATGGGCAACTAAAGATAGACCCCACAAAGGTATAACTCATTGTGAAATGGCCCAAGCCAACTACTTCCATAGAAGTCAGGAACTTCTTAGGAGTAGTACAGTACTAGATAAAATTCATTTCTAATTTCTCATACATACAAACTTGCCTACATGCATTAACTAGTTTTGAACATGTCTTTCAATGGGGAGGAAATAAACAAAAGTACTTCGAGACATTGAAGGAAAAGATAAGCACCACACTAGTTTTGGCTCTTCTAGATCTACAACAACCATTTGAGACTCACATCAATTCAAGAAGATATTCCATGGGCATAGTCTTGATGCAATGAGGAAGACCTATATGTTATCATTCTGAAATGTTTACTCAAGTTGTGATTAACTATCCAACATATGATAAGAAAGTGTATGTGTTGGTACAAAGTGTAAATAAATGGAATAACTACTTAATGGGAAAGTAAACCATAATTCATACATATCATCAATCATTACAGTATTTGCAGTCACAGACCAAGCTACAATAGTCACGACACTTCAGGTGGATGGATTTTCTACAACAGTTTCATTTGGTAATCAAGTATAAGAAGGCTATTCATAACAAGGTTGTAGATATGTTGTAAAGGCCGGTAATCAATTCATCTGTTATACTAAGGTATAATCCTTTAGTGCATGGAAGTTATGTAGAACAATATGCTAAGGATGATGATTTTAAATATGTATACAATGCATTAACTCATGGAAATCAATAGACATATCATTACATGCATGACAATTTGTTATATCATCTTTGAAAGATTTGTATACCCAAAGTTGAAAGAGTAAATGTAATAAGAGAAGCTCACACATCTCTCATTTATGGTAATTTTTGGTTTGGTAAGACAATAGAATAGTTGTAGAGATATTGTTATTGGCCTCGAATGAATCAAAAAGTTTCCATGTATATCAAAGGGTGTGTTATGTGTGGCACAAGTAATCCTAGCAATAGAAAGTTGGGGTTATATACACCACTTCAAGTACCTTCTCAGCCATGGGAAGGTATCTCCATGGATTTTGTAGGGGGTTTGTAGATGTCTAGGATAGGTCATGATTATTTATATGTTGTTGTGGATAGATTCAAGAAGATGTGTATTTTGATGCGCTGCAAGAAATGGGTCATTGCTAAACATATGACACAGATGTTATTTGCTAATTTATGGGTTCATTTTGGACTTCCTACATTTATTATATCATATTGAGACTCTCATTTTTTTGGAAATATTTTGTCTCATTTATGGGAGCTAATGGACATTAAGTAGAAGAAGAGCACGAATTTTCATCCACAAACATATGTAAAGACAAAGGTGGTAAACAGAAAAATGGTACATCTACTTAGAGGATATTGTAGAAAGCATCCTATGTTATGGGATGAAAAGTTGCCTTATGTACAAAATGCCTATAATCACAACATGCATTTGTATACTCTGAAAAGGCCTTTCAAAGTATGTTTTGGGAAATTTCCTAAATCACTTATGGAATTTGATTTTGGAGAAGAATGAAAAGAAGATGGACATGATGATATAGATAAATCTAAAATGTTCGTTCAAAAGATTCAACAGGTAAATCAAGAAGTACAAGAACAATTAGAGAAAATCCAAGCCAAGTACAAGGAAAGGCATGACAAACATCAGGTTGATCACCGGTTAGAATTCGTTAATCAAGTATGCTTACATATTAGCAAGGATAGAATGAAAGGTGAAGGTAAAATGTTAAGGCCGATCCGATATGGTCCATTCAAGATCTTGGAAAATATTGGTACTTAGATCTACAATCCTACATGAAAATGTATTAAGTGGTTAATGTTGACAATTTGAAGCCTTATGAGCCTCTAATGATTATAGATGAAGATGAAAGTATTCAGGTTCCAACAGTTGATGATCTTTCTCTAGAATATTTGGACGAGCTACAAGAAGATGTTATTCTTGACAAAATAATCAAGACTTCACAATGAGGTGATGTGGAATATATTCGAGTTGGTATTAAAGGAGTAAAACCAAGTTGTTAAGCAATCAAATCTTTCAGTGGTATACCCTCACCTATTTTTTAAGTAATCAAATATTTTGGTGGTCCAAAAGTTTTCCAATGGGGAGTAATGATCCAGGAGGATCTGGGAATGCTCACGGAGGTCTAGGAGGATCTAGGAATGCTCACAAACGTCCAGGATGATCCAAAATGTTCAAAGAGGTCTAGAATGGTTCATAAATTATCAAAATTAAATCATCCCAAATTATCTTGAAATCACCATCAATGTGTATATCTCAACGATAAATTTCCAATGATGAAAAACTCACCTTGAACGGAGCTCATATTCAAAAGTTATGAGCAATCAAAGTTTGGTCAAAAGTCAAAGTCAAAGGGGGGAAATGTGACACATGTCACCGTTGGAAGGGTGACACATGGAACGAACACACAATCATATGGTGATGATGTGGCCACACCCCCAAGGTGCCATGTGGACTGTTCATATGTTGACTAGGAAAGTTACGTGGACAAGTCACAGGTTGACAAGTGGAAGATCCATACAATCCAGGTTCACAGGGAGACATGTGGAAGAGATAATCCAATGAGAGGTTTCCACATGGTAGCCTCCCATTGGCCATTAATGGTTTATTTATATTAAAATTATGGAGTAGACGAGGATCAAACCCATGACCTCCATAACCTTACCCAATCACCTTACCAATGGACCGCACAATATAACTTAACATCTATATAGTTTCATAAATATTTAAAGTTAGATAAGGTTTGAATGGCCAGAAAATAGGGCCGAGATAATTTTGGATCACATGGTATATCACATAGCCAGGTGCCAATATTCACGGGTGCTAAAATTATATGCCTCTTAATATATGGTTTTAACTATATGGTATATGCGACCAACAAATATAACCAAGTTGTAGATTAAATGGAGGTCGTTGGGATTTGATCCCTCGACCTACTGTGTAACAAACCAATGTATTAACCGTTAGACCATCGGTGGCCCACATTACAAGAAATGCCAAAAAAGATTAATTATTGTTTGACTATTATGCCTAAGGTAATTTAAGGGCTCACACCCTATTTAATGGTGCGCAAACCAAGGCACATTTAATTAATTTTTAATGCAGAGTTTTGTCTCAAAGTGCATGCTCGAGGGTACATATGCTTTCAGTTACACTGTAAATCATGTCAAGAGGTCCCTTGATAGAATTTCAATAACTTTATACTCATTTTGCACAATTTTTCGAAAGGAATACAACGATGCACTCTATTTTTGCATTTGAGCAACATGTAAAAAGGTCATTGTAAAACACAAACATTTGAGCATTAATAAAGAAGAAGACCCAAAGAGGTATCCAAAATTGGGCGAAATCCATTATCCAACTTGTGTATGTGATTTCGTCATTGTTGTTCATTACATGCTCAGTTATTTGAAAGTTATTTATCATTAAAGTGTGTATGGTTAGATAAGTGTTTTGCATGTAAATTGTAAACAATCAAGCGATCATTATTATTTCGAATATCAAGTAGATGTTTATATTTATTTTATAATAATCTACATCTAAGGATTTTTCGTATCATCTTTCCATTTGCATCACTTTCTCATGCACTTTGAACCTTTATCCTTGGAATAAACATGCTTATGAGTGTCCATTTCTTCCACAACACCTTTTTTGCTTTTGTTTTGCATAGGTCTATTTTGTGCGCTTGGAACATAGTTGCATGTCATACGATTCTTGTCTTTTCCACTATATTATGACATTACTTTGTTATTTATCACGCTTTTATAATATGACAAGACAAAAAAAAACTAGTATTTATAAAAAAAGAGAGAGGGGAAAGAATTGAGATGTTTATAATTTTTGTATATGTGGCAACAATCAAGTCATGTCATTCTCAAATAAAGCACATATTTTGTGTCAGTTCTCTATATTTGGGTCTTAGTATTTTCTTGAGAGTTGTACCATGATTCTAATTTTTGTGCTCCTCCAATTGGTTACTCTTCCAATCATTATGGAGAATGTCTCAATGCCTCCTGCATTGATAGTTTATATCATTGGTCCTTTTGCTGCCAATTGTTACCCAAGTCAACATTGTGTCATGCTTATGTTCAAGGGATATTTGCATCCTAAATCGACCATTATTTATATTTATTGGCTATCCATATCAACCTCCCCTATTTTCAATATAGTTCTCAGTTCATTAGCATAACTGATGTTTTACTCATGCTAGCATGGAAGCATTCATTATTGTTTTCTCACTAATGAGTCTTCTCCTATAGACTTCAACACATTTATATGGGAGATAGACTTAGGGTTGGTAGAATCCTAGCACTTACTTTCATTATTGGTTCATTGTTTTATGCTCATAAATGATTTTCATCATTGGTCATTGATTGAGTGGACCCATTTGTGTTTGATGATAAGAAATTTATTCACATATGGGGATTCATGTCATACCTTGGATTCCTTTATCCTTATTGGTGGAATGCCTCACTTATGATAGTCATTTTCATTATTGGTTATTACTCAAAGAGTCTTTTTTGTGTACTATTTCCATTTGTATTGGCTTAATATTGACTCGGTCATATAGTAATTAGGATATCCTCGAGCCAATAATTAATCAGTTTATAGATGGTGGTTTTTGAACCCAGGATATTACATATGATGAATATTATTTAATGGATTGGAATACTCCATTCTAATATGCCTTGAGTAGTTTGGTGTTGGGATGGCTTGGCAGGATTGCCCAAGGTTAATAAAATATATATCTTTTTGGGTGTTGGTTTTCCCAATTAACAGTTTCTAGGGTAAATATTGGCTTTATGTGCTTGTTGGTGTTTGTATTGTTTATCTCTTTGTGTTGTTTCTCTCTCTCTTTTTTTTTACATCTACTTTCAAATTCCAGTAGGCATAACTCTCTAGCAAAGAGTGGCTTGGGTGTTTCTATGATGATGGATTCACTATTTGGCTATGGATATGAAGAAATAGATCAATGGGTTGCCAAAGTGGATCTAATGGTTTGAACCAGACCTATTAAAGTGATTTAGCACCAAGATGTTGGGGGATTTGTCAAAATCTATTGAAAATGGTTGCTACTACATAGTTGGGTTTCTTTCTGTGCCATATTCATTTTTTGATGGATGCACATGGTTTTGAACTAGGAGGCATAATTGGGAACACCTTGGAGCATAGTGAAATACTCATCTCTTACAAAGAAGTGGAATAAGAGTGTCTACAGTCTTGAATCTATGCACTGATAGTGTAAAGTACATGGTGAAGGTGATTTGGACACCATGTTAAGGATGCTTTGAAACCATCATGAATGAGGTCACATGTGCATGCATAGGAAACAATGTAAAGGGTGCATATTAGAGTGGTTGTAGTTGACCATTATAGAGACCCAAAATTGCTAATACATGAGGACCTTCCAAGATTATTAAGGTTCTCACTAGCCTAGTTTCTTAAAGGTATTTTTGGTAGGTGAAACGTTGGTTATGCCTTAGTGAATCAATGAGGACAATGAATGTCGATTCCTGGATGTGGGGATTGAGTATATTTCATGAAGGTCTCACTGGAGGGAGCCTATTAGATAAAGGCATGTTGAAGATAATTCTATGGATTTGAACCATGTGATTATGGAAACTTATGATATTTTTTATTAGTTTGTCAATGGTGGTGTGGTTGTTGGGATGGATTTGTGTATATCTACTTTGTAAGTTTTGTTGGTGAAAGAAAAATCACTAGAGAAAAACTATGCAACAATGTTGAAGACCTCAATGTGGAGAGTACTCACATATATGAACTATTTGGTGTGTAATTCATGTGTGTGGAGTTGCTACAAGGATCTACGACTAAGGGTAAAATCCCTAGTTATGTTGTTGTTTTTGTTGATGTATGTTGTAACAATGACATGAGAAATGATGTAAATAAATTAACAAGGGTAGTTTTGTTGGAGCATGTATTGTCATTGGAGGAGAACATTAGTGGGATGATGAGGGATCAGGTGCATAGTGGTAAGAGATAGGAACTAAGATAGGCGAGAAGTAATGGAGTTGTGATGTGCTCTTGCCTAGATGTTGAGAATAAAAATCCTAGTGTGGAAAGTGATCTCATTGGGATAGATAGTGGAGGGATCATGGAAGAAAGAAAATGAAAAGGTACTTAGTTCATTGTATTTGGAGAAAAGATGGATGCAGGTAAAGAAGAAGAGGATGCTTCTTACAT
The DNA here is from genome assembly GCA_009831015.1 of Picea engelmannii. Taxonomy (NCBI): domain Eukaryota; kingdom Viridiplantae; phylum Streptophyta; class Pinopsida; order Pinales; family Pinaceae; genus Picea; species Picea engelmannii. The sequence goes on along the minus strand of ML790189.1, from coordinate 940,899 downwards.
AATTTTCTTAGGCATACAATGGTAATATAAGTACTTGGTCTATGTAATTGTATTTGGAGTAGCAGGGATGTTGGAAATGAAACGGGTTTGTAACATACCCGACCCATTAAAGGTTCTAAGGGGTGTGGTGTCCAATTTTTTTTCTCATTTTATCTAACTTATCTTACTTTATTCCATTTGTATCTCGAATGTTCTTTACTTATTCAAGATATTTTCGATGAAAAAACATTTTTATTTGAGGATTAACAGACTTGTAGATTTTAACCTTGTACAATATTTACTACAAACATATTTTTCAGTAAAAGAACATAAAATATACAATGGAAAATACAAACATTACACAGATAATTTTCCCCTGGAAACCCAAACTAGGAAAACTAGCATATTCTATATTCATTCATGGTGATACATTGATTACAATACAATATACATATAGGAGCCAGCGGCTTCCAAAACCCTAACCCAATGTCCTGGATTAGTCAACAACCCTAATTCCTTAACTGAAAATAAAAAACCATCGGGAAAAACAATGTGCCAAAAAACCTCCAAACAATGGACATGAAAATCGAGGCAACACAAAAAACGAGAAAAATATGTGACATGTTTCTCGAGGAAAAAAACAATTTGGGGGGCCCCTCAAACCCCCCTGCACACCTGGCGCAACGCAGACGCTACTACTCATGCAAATAATATAACACATACCCAACAGGACTCATGGACTCTTGGCTACATATCGTTATAATTTTCCTTCCACAAGTCCGCTCAAAAAATCTCGACACTTAGCCATTTCTGCATCTTCGCAGACTTGTGGACCTTGAAACTCGTGAAGGTAATATTCTATGACCCTAAATTTCAAAAGTCTGAGAAGTCTCAACACTTTTATTTTTTCCCTTCGTAGTCTCGTAGAATCATGGAGGTGTAATTATATGACCCTACCTTTCATGAGTCCGAGAAGTCTCAAAACTTAGTCATTTTTCCCTTCACAAACCTTCGGACTCACGGAGGTGTAATTCTATGACCCTAAATTTCATGAGTCTGAGAAGTCTCAATGCTTGTCATTTTTCCCTTCGCGATGTCACAGGTTTGCAGAGGTGTAAATATATGACCCTAACTTTCATGAGTCTGATAAGTCTCAACACTTATTCATTTTTCCTTTTGCGGACTTGCAAACTCGCAGAGTTGTAATTCTACGACCCTAAATTTCATGATCCTAAGAAGTCTCAGAACTTAGTCAGTTTTCCCTTGACGGTCTCGTGGAATCACGGACTTACAGAGGTAAAGTTCCATGACCCTAAATTTCATGAGTCCTTGGAGTCTTGGTGCTTAGCTATTTTTCCATCTTCTACCAACACATGGCATGACAGGTAGGGTGGAACTTGGTACACATATTCCTTGACACGTGGCATTCCTTAGGGAGACACATGGCCTTCTTCTATAAGGACACAAGGTACTCACATAGGCTCTCCATCTCATGGATCCAAAAACTCAAATTTTATGACACTTGACTCATGTGTTGATCCAACAAGGAATCTCCCTTACCTCTTTCTTCAATCATCAATTAGCACATACCCTCTTGGGACATGGTGGCGATACTAGTCAACAAGGTATGTCATGATGACATCACCCTTTTTCCTTGGTCCCATTCCAATGAGATTCACCAAGATCTATCATAGATTTTTCATTGTGGCCTCTCCTCGATGGATGGTCTAGGTCGTTCCTCTTCTTCCAAGGTCATTCTGACCAGGAGGCTCTGACCTTGCTAATCTCCACGGGCCCAATGGTCCATAATCGTCCACAATCACTCTACGATAGATCAATGGCCCATGTTGATTTCGAGTATGGATTTATGATCAGTGTCGATGAAGGTTCATGATTTTTCCATTTCAACACAATAAATGGTTGAGGTTTCATCTCAACCACGTCTCGATAAAGGGCATAAATTTATTCATTGTGCAAAATCCATGGCCACGATTCTTCTTAAATGAATTAGGGCTTCTCCACTAGCTTAAGAGTTCGTGCCTGAACTTAGCCATTTCATGGATATATTTATTTGGTTCATTCTTAGGTCTTATCGAACCTCGATAATGCTCTTTCTTGACCAAGGTATTCCATGGTTTCCTTAGGGTTTCTTCTCAGTACCCTATCCTTTGAAAGGCTGGTTGGGTTTAAGAATTCTAAAACTTTGGTGCACAGGGATCTTACGTAGGGTATATATGTATATGTAAGGCCATGGATGAGTTTTTGAATAAGGCCATGGATGAAGAATTGGATCAAATAGAGAAGAATGACACTTATAAATTGATTCCAAGACCAACGAATAAGAATGTGATTGGCACAAAGTGGGTATTCAGAAATAAATTGAATGAAGATGGACAGGTTACAAGCAAAAAAGCCAGATTGGTATGTAAAGGATACACACAGGTTGAAAGAATCGACTTTGAAGATACATTTTCCCTAGTTGCCAAAATGGAAGCAATCTAATTTCTTTTAGCTTATGCATGCTCCAAGAATATTAAAGTGTATCATATGGATGTGAAATCATCTTGTCTGAGTGGGGAATTTGAAGAAGAAGTCTACATTGAACAACCAGAAGGATTTTAGTTGCCAGAGAATGCAGATTATGTGTGTAAATTGAAGAAGGCCTTGTATGGTCTAAAACAGGGTCCTAGAGCATGGTAATATAGACTAGATAAATATTTACAATAGGCAAGGTTTAGAAAAGGAATTGCAGACAACAAACTCTACATCAAAGTAACTCAAGATAGTATTTTATTAATTGAATTTTATGTTGATGATATTATTTTTGGAAGTACTGATGACAGGTTAAGCCAGAAATTTGCAAAGGATATGCAGAATGAATTTGAAATGTCATTACTTGGAGAACTATCCTTCTTTATGGGTCTTCAGATACATCAAAACAACCAAGGAATTTTTTTTTCTCAAACTAAGTATATCAGATAATTGCTAAAAAGGTTCAGAATGGAAGATTGCAAACCAGTTACCACTCCTATGCAAACCAATTGCAATTTGAGCAAAGATGATGATGCAAAGTCTACAGACAAGAGGAAATACAGGCCAATGATTGGTATCTTACTATATGTGACAACATCCAGACTAGATGTAATGCAGGCATTTGGACAAGTGGCACGATTTCAAGCAACACCAAAGGAATCACATGTATCAGTAGTGAAGAGGATTTTCACATATCTCAAAGGAACAAAAGAGTATGGATTATGGTATCCAAAAGGAAAGGATATATCACTTATTTCCTACACAAAAACAGATTGGGCAGGTTGCATTGATGACCGACGAAGCACGAGTATATTGCAAGAAACAATCATGGTGTTTAGTAAGCAAGAAACAATCATCGATATCCTTATCTACAACCGAGGCAGAGTATATTGCAGCGGTAGCATGTTGTACACAAGTTCTATGGATGAAACAAAATATGACAGACATACAAGTTGAGTATGATGAGATGATCTGGATGGATCTATGGAACATCACATAAGTTTTAGAAGTGTCCTAGGAGGCTCAGAATGGCCTCAACGGGTAGAGAAAGGGAAAATTTCAAATTTCCTAGAACTCCATGAAAATGACATGATCGTGAAGAGTGTATCGCAATATTTCCAACGGCTCAAACAGATCATCAAACAGATTTACGGATCAAAAGTTATAAGCAGTCAAAGATTAGGTCAAACTTGGTGAAAAGTCAAAAGTCAAGGTGACATGTGTTGGAAGATTGGTTGTTGTCATTGATGTCAACCCTAGTCATGGGTTTTGGACCTGAAGATTGATGAAGATATTTGGACATGAAGGAAAATGCACATGCAAATACAACACCCATGCATGGATAGTATACATCATGTTGTTTCCATTGGTATGTGGCACATCACGTGGATCCTCATGGTTGAGGAGAAATGAATTTTTGAAGATGACAAAGAGAATTGAAGAAAGAAGTACATGTAGGCCCTGAAGATAATTAAAGAAAAGAATTACAAAATAAGAAAGTGTCAGGTCAGAGCTAATGTTAAAAGGAAGTGACATAAATGGTATAAATACATATCATTATACATTCATTTGACACACAAGTTGAATTTCAGAGGAAATCAGAAGAAAAGAAGGTTGGATTTCAAGGGAGGATGAAGTCTTTTGGTGATGTGTTCTAAGGTATGTTATTTTCAGGTCAGATTACCATTTTTTCCATAACTTGTTTTCTAGAACAATTCAGATGGTGAAATTGCTATGGTATTGATAATACATATCAAGATACCTGTGGTAAAAGTTTTAGCTCTTGATTCACTACAATTATGGAGATACACTCTATGGAAGATAGGGTTTTTGACCAGTCCTGAAGCTAGTTAATAAAAAGGTGTTCCGAGTAAAACAGTCATAACTTCTTCATAGAGAATCCAAATGAATTGGTACAAATTGCATTGGATAGAGTATGGACTATAGTGTCTTGTGTGCAAGTTTTAGAATCGTATGTTAAATATTGAGTGCAGGGAATTCTGTACAAGTTCGGTCTCCTGAATAAACCAGAATTGAACAAGGTCTACCATTCTCTCTATAACTTCTTTTTGGGGAGGATTCAAGGAGTGAAACGTGGAGAAGTTTTAGGGAATACATTGAGTAATATTATATATAGGATCAGAGTATTCCAAGAATTGAATAATTTTAGAAATTGAAGAAGCCTCGGGAAGCATTATCAGGTTCTATGTGATGGTTGGTTGATGGTGATGATTTAATGTAAAGTTTTATTATCTCTCATGTATTCTTGGGTGGAAGGAAGGGGCAAGGATGGAGAGTTAAACCCTCTCTTGATATTGGAGGATTGTATGTTCCTATTGGAGTGTTATCCCTCCCTTTACATTTGGAAGCTATAGCTACCTTTGAAATTCATTACTTCCCTTAAACAATAACTATTGATTTTTTCTCATATATTGTGCATGGTGTATTGTGGTGTATTAGTGTAACTCTTATACTATTGTTTATTGCTCATTAGATATAATTGAATGGTTTAAGTATAAGTTGAAAAAGGTTTTAAATTGTACTTTATACTGATTCACCCCCCTCTCAGTTTAAAAAACATGTGGCACCACTGCAAGGGTGACACGTGGCACGTTCGTACAACTGAGTTGGCATGGGGATGACATGGCAATATCGTACAGGGTGATTGGAGACACGTGAGAAAATTATGTGGTGACAAGCGTCAGTTTCATGGACAAATTATATTTTTCCATGTGGCACCCCCGTAATGGTTGGTATGTGAAAAAGTTTTATGACTCCATCGGAATCGAACTCAAGACCTTCGTTAGCCCAAAGGCCCCACACCTTTGTGCTACCAATACACCATGCTATGTTCCTTGTTTATTATATGGTGAGACTTTTATTTAAGTTTGATGTTTTATTTATGTGCCAAAGGAAAGGGGCTACGTCTTTGGTCTAGCCCCTGGTTATGTATTAGCCACATATGACCACATCCTCTACTAGCCTAGGGGATTATTCCAACTCTGCCATTTTAGTAGAATATTCCACTATTTTTAGCATGTCCTCCAGTTTTAAACCACAACCAAAACGTCCGCCAACTGTCCGACAATTTTAGAGCTTGAGCCAAATTTGGATGCTAACTGTGTATTAAAAGAGAGGATTCCATAGAATTCGATCCTGGGACCTCCACCAACCTATGGTCTAAATATAGCTCTGCCTAACAGCACGCCAAGCATCACACTTATTACATAACCGCCCGCAAATTTGTATAAGAAAGGCCCTTCAATCAGTGTTTTGGGACAAAGACAAGACACAGAGCACAGGAGACGAGAACCGAACATGCCCGTATGGACTTTGTATGGAATGGGGCATGATTTTCTAGATTTCTCATTCATTTATTGTAGAGGTAGTGGCACAGTAACCGAGGGAGAGGTGTCTCTTGGGCTTGAAAGTGTCAAAATCAGATGGAGATGATTTGACAGTCATTTTTAGGTAATTCGGTGACACGAATCCAATGGTGAGTTCTATTTTTGCAGCAAAGATTCAGATCAGCAATCTAAGATATGGAGAATCCAATGTAATCATGCTTTTCATTATGTTGTGTTTTCATTAAATGTTGCAGCATAGCATGCGTGTTACTATTGGAGTTACTTCACACACACCTAGGATTTATTTTTCCTAAAGTTATTCCTTTTCTATTAGTCATAAGTAGTCATTATCCAATCTCCTATATTTTAGGGGAGAATATTCCACCTGGAGAATATTCTCTTTCAGTTGACACTTTAGTTTGACTAGTTGAGTTGAGTTTAGATGTTGCATTGGGATCATCACCATGAAACATTGGGATCATCACCATGATAATTTGACCTTGCCTTGGTATCATCACCAGAGTGGCACATTAGCCTTGATTCCCTGAGTTAACTCCTCACTAGTCTCTGTTCAGTCAGTTAACTGAAGACTAGTTGACTAGTTAAATCAACTAGGTGGCAGTTCATTCCCGTAACTGCCTGAGAGACTAGAATGGGTGGCAGTTCACTCCCATAACTGTTGGTGTGTGTCCAAATCACTCTATACCACCAATATGGCGCATTATTTCACCTCAAGTCTAACTCATTGAGTTATACAGAGTATATCATGTGTAAATTATTCATTATTCATAACGGTTAATGAGAATTCTTCCATTCTTTCTCTCCTTCTTCTTTCTCCTTTTCTCTCTGCAAAGGTGTGGATCATTTTTTAGCTATATCTATTATGTGCAGGTTCAACACATTTACATGGTATCATATCCGATGGACTGCTAAGAAAAAGCTACACCAAAAAAATTTGCAGGTACAAAAGATTGAAGACAGCGAAAAGATGGAATTCCAAAAGGAATTCATTCTTACACCTTACAACTATTTTGCATGGAAGGAGAAAATATCCATACATATCCAATCCAGAGGGTTGTATATATTAACCAAGAATACAGATACAGAACCGATATCAACGATAGAAAAATCCAAGTACTTAAATCGCATGGATGAGGCACTCGGAACAATTTGCAGTCTTATCTCTCTCGATCTCCTTTTTTACATATCTTCCTATAAGACTCCCAATGAATCCTGGAAAATCTTGGAAGGGCTCTTTGGAAAATAGGATGAGATGAGGGGACACATGCTGGAGGTGGATATGATCACATTGGATCCAAAAATATTTGACAATATCCAATATTTCTTTACAAAATTCAAGGATTTATTGTTGCAACTCAAAGCTTGCGAGGTTGATAAATCGGCGGAGGAGAAACAAATGGTTCTCACCATTCTCTCCAAGCTTGGTCCTGAATTTTTTGTACTCATATATACATTCCATACTATCATATTCACCTCTGGAGCCACATGGAAGATGCCTTCTCTTGAGGACTTTCTCGAATCCTTGACATAAGAGCAAACCAAGCTCATCAACATGGGAGCAATCAAAGGCCCAAGGGCACATGCACTGACTGTGCATGATGACAGCCACAAATATCAGAAGTATAAATATAAATATAAGTGGAAAGCTCATGCACATACAAAGAAGGAAGGGTACACAAAACCCTTCACCGATGCCTCCAGATCCAAAGAAGAAAAGGGAATAAAAGGAGAGAAATGCACATACTTTCACAAAGCATTCCATTTGGAATCCGCATGCATGAAAAAAAAATAGATCTGATGTCTCAGATACTTCAGAAAAACAATCTTGGAGATTGCATCCCCAAGTGTGAAAAGAAGAAGAAGCCAGAAGATCTGAATTCCAAGAAAGGAAATTCTAGCCATGCCTTGATTTCCATCAACTCCTCTCCTAATTCTTGGATCGTAGATTCAGGAGAATCACATCACATGGATGCCTCAGAAGAAATATATTCTTATTTGGATGCATACGAAGATCCTCCCATTCTGATGGGGGATAACTCTTTTGTCGAAGTCACCAGCAAAGGAAGGATTTAACTCACCAACGAAAGTTTCAAGAATGTGTTGCATGTTCCCAAGCTTTATGTCAACCTTATCTCCGTGTATTAGATGACGAATTTCGGAACCAAAAAGAGAGTTGTATTCACACCAAATTCTATGGACATATACGACATGCAAACCAACTCCAGGGTTGCAATCGGTGAGCTAAATCATCAGTCTAGATTGTATACATTTTCTGAATTCATTGAACCTGATTCTTCTTTACTGCTTACTCATGTTGATAAAAGTAGTAGGATATGGCACGAAAGGTTTGGACATTTGAATTTCAGATACATGCAACATCTTAGCAAGCATATATTAGTTGATGGTCTACCAGACATCCATTTCTCCAAGGGATTATGTGAGAGATGTGTTCTTGGAAAACACCCTCAAGAGAAGTTCGACAAGGAAAGTCACAGCAAGATTCTGCACCTTTAGATATGATCCATAGTGGCCACATGGGTCCTTTTTCACATCCGTCAATGAGAAAAGCGAGGTTTTTTCTCATTTTTGTTGACAATTTCTCACGTTTTACATGGATCTACTTTCTCAGGCAAAATTCCAAGGTCTTTCAACACAAAGATTTCAAATCTTTGGTTGAGACACAATCCGAAAAGAAGATCGAAGTCCTCCAAACTGATAATGGGGGAGAGTATGTAAATCATGAGATCCGTAATATTTTCCATGAGGCGGGGATTTAGTTGCAGCATACAGTTCCCTACACTCTGCAGCAAAATGGAGTTGTTGAGTGGAAAAAGAGATCTGTAAAGGAGATGGAATCTTACATGTTGCATGCAAAGTCACTACCAAAGAGACTATGGGTCAAAGCACTTAACTGTGAAACATACATACAAAATAGATCTCCTCATAGATCTATCAAGGATAAGACCCCCTACGAGGCTTGGAGCGACCTCAAACTGGAAGTGACCCACTTTTGCATTTTTGGTTCTCGTGCATGGGCCTGCATTCCCTCTGAAAAGAGGAAGGCACTTGATCCACAAAGCACTGAGTGCATTTTTGTTGGATACCCTGAAGGTGTGAAGGGATATCGGCTTATTGATCTTTCCTCGGACTGACTCATCATTGAGTGTAGTGTCCAATTCAAGGAAAGTGTCTTGCATGTACCTCAACAGTTGCATGAAGACACCTTCACTCTTCCACCTGTCTGAGATGATAAGAATGCACATGCTGACTCTTATTCAGACGAGAGTTCTAATTCATAGGACTTAGAGGATTCAAATTCAGAGTCAGTACAGTCAGATGCAGAGTTAGAGCATCTAGATGCAGTTGCAGAGCCAAAGAAGAGGACCAAGTGGGCACATACTACTCTTTAGGATACAGGGGATCTCATAGGTGATCCAGGCGATACTAGGAGGACTCGATATGATTTTGAGGAGCCTTCTGTTGCACTCACTTCCACTAAATCATTTCCTTCTAGGAATCTTTTCCTTCTAGGAATCTTTTCTTGGTTCAGTCTTCAAATCCACAGTCTTATGGTGAGGCTACTAGAAATCCCTTTAAAGAATCTGCAATGCAGGAGGAGTACAACTCCCTCCTTGAGAACCAGACTTGGGATCGGGTTCCCCTTCCTTTTGGGAGGAAAATTGTCAAATGCAGATGGGTCTACAAGACCAAGAGCACAGTGGATGGACAGATTAGTAGATACAAAGCCAAGCTTGTTGCCAAAGGCTTTCAGTAGGTTCATGGTATTGACTATGATGAGACCTTCGCTCCAGTAGCGAAGATGGATTCCATTCGATTGGCCCTTGCCATTACAACAGCCAAGGGATGGGAAGTCCATCAAATGGATGTGAAGAATGCATTTCTTCATGGTGATCTCTCTAAGGATATCTACATGGAGCAGCCCTAGGGATTTATGTAGGACTCATCTTTGGTCTATCAACTGAAGAAGTCACTTTATGGCCTCAAACAGGCTCTTAGGGCATGGTATGCCAATATGGACTCCTACCTGTTGTCACAGAACTTTGCATGTTGTAAATCATACCCGAATGTCTACATGCTTAGGATGGTTGATTCACTTCTACTTTTAGTTCTGTATGTCGATGATTTGTTGATCACCGAGTGCTCGACTTTAGCAATTCTTGTAGTTAAGAGGATTCTACATGATAGGTTTTTGATGACAGACATGGGTCCACTACACTTATTCCTTAGACTTGAGATCAGTCAAGATGCATCAGGCATCAAACTATCGCAAGCTAAGTATGCACGAGATCTCCTTGAGAGATTTCACATGACAGACTGCAAGTCTGCTCCGACTCCTTTCCTATCAGGAGTCAAACTTGAGGATGGTGGGGAGACTCCACTAGTTGACAACACACTGTATAGACAGCTAGTGGGGAGCTTATTGTATCTCACACAATCCATACCAGACCTCTCCTATGCAGTTGGTGCAGTTTCCAGGTTCATGCAAGAGTCGCATGAGATACATTACAATGATGCAAAGTGTTTCCTTTGATATGTACAGGGAACCATCACCTTTTGGATTCATTATGCAATAGACTTTACATTATATCTCATTGGGTTTACTGATTCCGACTGGGATGGTGATAGCATTGATTGCAATTCCACATCTAGTTACTCACTTAGTCTTCATTTTGGGCCTATCTGTTGGTCGAGAAAGAAGAAAGCTACCATTTCTCTATCTTCAGCTAAGGTAGGGTACAGAGGGGTAGTTAACATAACCATTCAGACTATGTGGCTACAACATTTTCTCATTGAGTTGGGCATTCAGTTTCATCGGTCGATCATCATCTGGTGTGACAACCAGAGCACTCTGAAGTTTTGCAGAGATCCAGTTCAGAGGCAGCGGACGAAGCACATCAAGATCCACATGCACTACATCCAGGACGTAGTACACGAGGGGATCATCAACTTATAGTTATGTCCTTTAGCAGAACGGACACCAGACATTTTCACCAAGACCTTCACTGAGAAAAAATTCCATTCTCTACGAGGTCATCTTGGAGTGAAGGATACAGTTGCCTAGCAACTATAGTTCTTCTTTTTACATACATTGTACCTTGAGAGGGGGTTTTTCCCATGAGGTTTTCCCTCTTTCCTCACTTTATTTTCAGTGTATCTTTTGTACTTGGGTACCTAACATGGCCTCGTTGCTGGGACCCAATCTTTATTTTCACCATAGTGATGTTTAGGGGGGGGTTTGGAGTTACTTCACACACACCTAGGATTTATTTTCCTAAATTTATTCATTGTTTATTAGTCATAATTATTCATTATCCAGTCTCCTATATTTTAGTGGAGAATATTCCACCTGGAGAATATTCTCTTTTAGTTGACACTTTAGTTTGACTAGTTGAGTTGATTTTAGATGTTGCATTGGGGTCATCACCATGCAACATTGGGATCATCACCACGCTAATTCGAAATTTCCTTGGTATCATCACTAGAGTGGCACATTAGCCTTGATTCCTTGAGTTAACTCCTCACTACTCTCTGTTCAGTCAGTTAATTGAAGACTAGTTGACTAGTTAACTCAACTATGTGGCAGTTCACTCCCGTAACTACCTGAGAGACTAGAATAGGTGGCAGTTCACTCCCGTAACAGTTGGTGTGTGTCCAGATCACTCTAGACCACCACTATGGCACATTGGTTCACCTCAAGTCGAACTCATTGAGTTATACAGAGTATATCATGTGTAAATTATTCATTATTCATAACGGTTAATGATAATTCTTCCATTCTTTCTCTCCTTCTTATTCTTTCTCCTTTTCTCTCTGCAAATGTGTGTATCATTGTTTAGCTAGATCTATTATGTGTAGGTTCAACACATTTATGGTTACAGGTATGAAGGAGTATGGAGAGGTTGCAACAAGGCAACAAGATCAACTTATTCCTTCTATCTATTATTTTCTTCTCTTCTTTCACATCAAACCAATCAGTTACATGTGACAGAAAAATTGTGGCACTTGCATGATAAGTGGCCAATGAAGAAGTTATAAATCTCATGGTTTTGGGATCTTGTATGGGCTGCATATATATGCTTGGATCTGAGCATCAGATATAAGGCACTTGATGTCTCCATAGTGATGGGGATCATCTTTTATTCTTCCTCTTTTTATGTATTGAGTATGTGGGAATGATGTCCATGTCAGCATCATGGATGCATCATGAGTATGAGAAATTTTGAAGCTTGTATGCATTCTTGATCACATTTTGATCTCTTATTTCTAGTCACTGAAAAGGGACTTTGGCCTTACAACTTGTAAAGGAGAGACATCATTACAGTGAGGAGAATAAAGCAATCAGGCTTTGGAGCATGACCCAGAGAGGTATCCCACATCGGGTGAACTCCATTATCAAGGGAAGTGTCATATCCATTATGTGTCTTATGTTCTTATGTTTCTTTTCTATGAATTTCTGCAAATAGAATATTAAATGAAATCATGACATATAACACATAAGAAAAACTACGGAGGTTTTATTCAGTTTGGATTCAAGCTTATAAGACTTCAACTTTACCTTTAATTGAAAATCGCTCAAGTAAACCAATCTATAACTAACCCTTTTGAAGGAGTGAAACAATAAACCAATCATTAGAAACTAATCACCTCCCCAAGTTCAGATCATGTTGTATCAGAGCAGGCTTGATACCAAGTGCAGGTGTTGAAGCTAAAGATGGCAAGGTCACCAAAATAGTTGTGGTTTGATGAGCTTCAAGAGCTCAACCAAATGCTTCAAGAAGATAATGTTGGATTGAAGACATTGTTGCATGTTGTAGAAGAAGAGAACAAAAGGTTGAAATCCATGAAGATGCAGACATGGGAAGGCTCTACTAATGAGACGGCGATAAGACCATCTTGTGACCATGGAAAATTCACCAGTTATGGGTGTGAGCATGAAAGTGAAAATGCATGCACACTTTTTCAAGCAAATGAAGATGACCTACATGCATCCATAAACCAAGGAGGATTCCTAGAAGCATATTCCACTGATCCTTCTCACTAGGAACAACTAGACACATCTTAAGAAGTAGACCAAGGGTCTCGGTTTGAGGTGGAGGTAAATAAACCATGTGTAGTTCCTTTCTTGATTAATGTTGATGATTCTTTTGAAATCCTTGAACAACATGATTCTTGCATTGGCTTAAAGTTGATGAGAAAAATGGGATACGAAGAAGGAGGCCTTGGAACCAATGGCCAAGGTATTGTGGATCCCATCAAGGCACTGGTTTGGCCTCAATATGTCGAGATAGTCTATGTCCCAAAGGATGTTGGAGAAATATCCAAAACTATTCGAGAAGAAGACCCTAGGATAGTCATTGAGACTCTATAGGTCAACAACTCATCATGAGATGAAATTGATTTAGTGAAGGCTAAGAGCACAACTTCTAATGATTGAGGATTCAAGACATCTCCGGGGAGAGATGAGCATCACAATGTCAGAGTTGATACCATCTCTTATTGCAGGTCTGACTCCATAGGAAACTCACTGAGGTATAAGAAATATCGAAACTCTAAAATGTCATTTGATTATAAGCATGTTAATCATATAAAATAGAGCTTGTGGCATCAAAGACCATGCAATTTTTGTGGATTGAATAACCACACAGTGTCACAGTGTTGGAATATAAAATCCTTGTGAATGAAGGTTATGGAAACCAAGAGAAGGATGAGGATGGCATATTTCTTTTCACACATGGAAAAGAGCAGGGGGAATGCACCTCTGAAGGAGAAAGGCTACTGCAGCCATATTGTAGCAGAGATGGGCATCATGAGGCCACTTGTTTTCCCTTGGACCTTACATCCAGATCTACATACAAAGAGGGACAAGAATACCAGGAAGACACCTCCGAGGGAGACAACCAGTCAGGTAGTGCTACAGGAAAACCCGCCACCAGGAGGAGACCAACTACCAAAGAAAGGACAGCTCGGTAAAGAGGACATGTTCGGAAAAATGGATGAACAAATGGGGAAAATCCTTGAGTTAGTCGAGAGTGGCCATCTTTGTGAATCACATGTTGCGATTCAAACCCCATAGAAGGGTATTGTGTAAAAGTGATAATTGTTGATATCACTTCTTTTTCTAGCACATGTTGATATTGTTAGGCCTTGTGAGGTAGTTTGGGTATGGGTTTCTTATTGGAAGTATAATGGACATGAAACTTAATGTAATGAATTTTGGGGATCAAAAGTCCTTTTAGTTGGGAGGTGTGATCTATATGGATCTAGGAAACATCACAGAAGTTTCAGAAGTGTCCCAGGAAACTCAGAATGGCCTTAACAAGTAGAGAAAGGGAAAACTTAAAAGTTCCCAGAACTCCTTGAAAATGACTTGAACTCAAAGAGTGCATCGCAATATTTACGACGGCATAAACATCTTGTCAAACAGAGTTACGAATCAAAAGTTATAAGTAGTCAAAGATTAGTTCAAACTTGGTCAAAAGTCAAAAGTCAAGGTGACACATGGCACCACTGCAAGGGTGACACGTGGCACCACTGCAAGGGTGAAACGTGGCATGTTTATACATCTGATTTGGCATGGGGATGATGTGGCAATATCGCACAGAGTGATGGAAAACACGTGGGAAAATTATCTAGTAACAAGTGTCAGTTTCGTGGACAAATTATATGGTGCCACGTGGCCCAGTCATGGGCTGCCACATGGCACCCTCCTAATGGTTGGTATCTGAAATTTTTTTATGACTCCATTGGAGTCGAACTCAATACCTCTGTTAGCCCAAAGGCCCCACACCTTCATGCTACCAATACACCAAACTATGTTCCTTGTTTATTATATGGTGAGACTTTTATTTAAGTTTGATGTTTTATATATGCACCAAAGGAAAGGGGCTAGGCCTTCGGCCCAACCCCTGGTTATGTATTATCCCCACACAACCACAGCCTCTTCCATCCTAGGGGATTATTCCAACTCCACCATTTTAGTAGCATATTCCACTATTTTTAGCATGTCTGCCAGTTTTAAAACCACCGCCAAAACGTCCACCAATTTTAGAGCACACGCCAAATTTGGGTGGTAACCGTGTATTAAAAGAGCAGAGTCCATGAGATTCGATCCCAAGACCTCCACCAACCTATGGCCTAAATATAGCTCTGCCTAACAGCGCGCCTAGCATCACACTTATTACATAACCGCCCGCAAACTTATATAATAAAGGCCCTTCAGTCAGTGCTTCGTGACAGAGACAAGACACAAAGAATGAGAGAGGAGAATTGAGCGCTCCCGTACAGACTGTGTATGTACTGGGGAACACTTTTCAATATTTCTCAGTCATTTATTGCAGAGGCAGTGGCACAATAACCAATATAGAGGTGTCTCTTGGGCCTGAAAGTGTCATACTTAGATGGAGACAATTTGACAGTTTATTTTAGGTAATTCAGCAATGCAAATCCAACAAAGAGGTATTTTTTTGCAGTAGAGATTTAAATCAACAAGATAAGCTCTAGAGAAGACAATGTAAGCATGTTTTTCATTATGTTTTTTTGTCATTAAATGTTTCAGCATAACATGTGTGTTACAGGTTTGAAGGAGTATGGAGAGGCTGCAACAAGGTAACAAGATCAGCTTATTCCTTCTATCTATTATTTTCTTCTCTTCTTTCACATAAAACCAATCACTTACATGTGACAAAAAATTTGTGGCACTTGCATGATAAGTGGCCAATGAAGAAGTTCTAAATATCATGGTTTTGGGATCTTGTATGAGCTGCATCTATATGCTTGGATCTGAACAATAGATCTAAGGCACTTGATGTCTCCATAGTAATGGGGATCATCTTTTATTCTTCCTCTTTTTATGTATTGAGTATGTGGGAATCATGTCCATGTCATCATCATGGATGCCTCATGAGTATGAGAACTTGTGAATCTTGTATACATTCCTGATCACATTCCGATCTCTTGTTTCCGTCACCGAAAAGGGACTTTGGCCTTACAAATTGTAAAGGAGAGACATCATTACAGTGAGGAGAATAAACTTGTTAGGATTTAGAGCATGACTCGGAGAGGTATCCCACATCGGGTGAACTCCATTATCAAAGGAAGGGTCATATCCATTATGTGTCTTATGTTATTATGTTGCTTTTCTATGAATTTCCACACATAGGATATTAAATGCAAGCATGACATATAACACATAAGAAAAACTAAAGAGGTTTTATTCACTTTGGTTTCAAGATTATAAGACTTCAAATTTACCTTTAATTGAAAATCACTCAAGTAAGATGATATATAACTGACCCTTTTGAAGGAGTGACATAATCAACCAATAATTGGAAACTAATCACCCCCCCGGGTTCTAATCATGAGCCCATTCCAATCTATTGTGATAATACAAGTGCCATCAATATCTCAAAGAACCTGTTGATGCACTCCAAGATGAAGCACATTCCAATAAAGTATTACTTTCTACGGGAACAGGTTGCAGAGAAGAACATCCAAGTTGAATATGTGGGAACAAAAGAAGAAGTGGCATACATATTTACAAAACTGCTTCCAAGAGAATCCTTTGAGTATCTTCGCCAGAGACTTAAAGTAATTTCTACTCCAAAATGAATGTTTTTGAATGCCTATCTTATATGTATTAGATCTACATGAGGATAGTTTAGGTCAGGAGATTAGTTTTAGGAATATTTCAATCAGAGGGAGTATCCCCAAGGACAGTTCATTTAGGAGGAGCAACCCTGGATGGAAAGATACCTTTTCCATTGATGACAAAGGGGGAGAGATTCATCAGATGAAAAGCATAAAGGAATGGTTCCAGAGGGAGAAATGGTAATAGGGGGAGCATGAGTCATATGAATTCACTATTACATGACATGAATTTAGTATTTCATCAGAGTGTTTCCATCAATGCCAAAGGGGGAGATTGTTGATTAATTAGGTTGGTTGTCATTGATGTCAACCCTTGAAGAAAAGTCTGGTAGCAGATTCCGGTAGCAGAATGGTTTGGGTAATGGACCCAATTTTGTTTGATATATAATGGTATGAATTTTGATATATTTGTAGGTAAGACTATTTCTGATGGAAAGTACCTTTCATGCCATTTCCGGTGGTATGTGGAACGTCACATAACTCCTCACGGTTAGAGAGTTATGGCCATGTGAAGTTGGAGAAAGGTTTGGGTAATGGACCCGCATTTGTTTGATGGATAATGGTATGAGTTTTGATATATTTACAGGTATGAATACCCTAGATGGATAGTACATGTCATTTCATTTCCAGTGGTATGTCGAACATCACATAACTCCTCACGATTAGGGAATTATGGCCATGTGAAGTTGGAAAACCCTCATGAGTCATCTAGAAGCCCCAAAAGGTCAAAATAGTCAAAGTGTTTGCAAAATAAATTATTTAAATAATAAAGTTCATGGAGAAATCCCTAAAATAAGGAAAGTGGGATGCTACATGAAAGTATAAACAAGAGGCAAGGCTCTCTCATTTAATCACACTTGAACCTATTGAATATCATTGAATATCTATTTTGTGAAAGGTTATTTGGGCAGGTATTATTGATAGAGAAAAGTGAGGCAGGAAAAGTGTGGTAGAAAAAGTGTGAAAAAAAATCACGACAAAAAAATCGCGGCAAAAAAAGTGCAGCAAAAAAAGTGCGACAGAAAAATCACAGCAGAAAAATCGCAACAGAAAAAGTGCGACAGAAAAAGTGTGTCATAAAAAATCAAAGAAGAAACATGGTTGGGGTCTATTTATGAGAGATATGGCACATCTTGTTTGAGGTATGTTTTTTGCTCTAGGGTTTAGCTCTTGATATGGTATTGGATGTTCATTATTGATGCATATATCATATTTGTTGAGGGATACAATTGGTATTTTGTTGTTGGAATTTGGCATATGGGTATTGGTCTTTTGGTTGTGATGTGTTGTTGAAGTTATTGGTTTATCTTGAGGCTACATAACAGTGAGGTTGTGGCACATGGTTTGTTGTAAGTTTTTATGGTATTTGGTTTATGGATAAACTAATGATTTTTAGATAACTTTTGATAGTTATATTGGTGTATGTCTTTGGTATATGGTTGAGGTACATGTTGGGTACATGGTTGAGACAAGTAGTTAATGAGTTGGCATATACATGAGGTGTATAGTTGATTATGTTGGTACATATTTATGAGTCATAGTTCATGTGCAATGGATGCATGGTTGATCCATCGTACATGTCGGTTCAAGTTATCGGTACAGGTTGTTTGGTGCAGATTGATTGGTACAGGTTGACAGTGATAGGATGACAGTGGCAGTGGTTGATTTAGTGACAGTGATAGGTTTTCTACATTTGGAATTTATATTTCAGGGTGGTTGGATGGGGCAAGGACATGTGGTTGTAGCCACCTTCTGGTTCTAGCTAGAGAACATAGAGGGTTGTAGCTTCCTTCTAGTTTTAGCTAGAGAATTGGGGAGTTCGAGCTTCCCTCAGGTTGTAGCCCGAGAAACTAGGGGATTGGAGCCTCCTTCGAGTTGCAGCTGGAAAACAAAGGAATTTGGTGCTTTCAACGAATGTAATTCTTCAAGACATATAAGAAAAATCATTCTGTGGTTTTCTCATTCTTTGGGTTTCCACGTAAAAACACTGGTGTACTGTATATGTGTATGATTGCTCATTTGTTCATTGTTTATTTATTTTTCAATTAATGATGATAATGCTACATTGATATTATATAGTAAAAAAGGATCAGATTTCTCTGTTACTGATTCACACCCCCTCTCAGTAATCCACCAATTGGTATCAGAGTGGGTTCCTTCGGAATTCATTTTAACCACTAAAAGGTAGATCATGGAGAGAAACAACATGTACAAAAATGGAATACCACAATTTGATGGACAAAAGTATGCATTTTGGAGCATAAGGATGAAGACATATATACAAGCACAAGGATTTGAAATTTTGCAATCAATTATAGATGGATACAAAGAACCAACAATTCTGCCGACAAATGAAAAAGCAATTAAACTCGATCAGAATAATTCCAAATCCACAAATGCACTTCTGAATGGTCTTGGTGAATCAGTATTCACCAAAGTTGCACATTGTAAATCCAATAAAGAGATGTGGGACAAACTTCAAAATATTTATGGAGATTCAAAATTCAAAGAAGAAAAGCTCCAAACTTACAGAGGTCAGTTTGAACAACTAAAGATGAAGGAAGATGAGAATATTGCATCTTACTTCTTACGAGTCGATGAAACAATAAATGAAATCACGGGATTGGGAGAAGAAATCAAAGAATCTGTAACTTTTCAAAAGGTACTAAGATCTCTTCCTATGAGATTTGATCCTAAGATATCATCACTATAAGAAAGAGCAGATCTAGACTCAATAAGAATGGATGAACTACATGGAATCTTCACAGCATATGAAATGAGAACTGAACAGGAAAATCTAGATATAAAAGAAGCATCTTTTAAAGCATCCAAAAGGCCAAAAAAAAAGAGAAATAAATAAAAAATTAACATAGTAGCAGCAGTGACATCTCAGAAGATGATGAAGAAATGACAATCTTTGTTAGAAGATTGAACAAGGGAACCAACGACAGATATAAGGTAATTTTCCATTGATTTGTTTTAATTGTGATGGTATTGGTCATTTTTCTAACAAATGTCCTTAGAATAAAAATAAGAATGATGAAGATTACTCAAACAACAAACAAACATATAAAGGAAAAAGAACCACAAAGAAAGACTTCAAGAAAAGCTTATACACTAAAGAAGACATCTCCCCATGAGATGAAGATGAAGTCAGTGACAGTGAAACATAAATAGTTCTATTCATGGAAGTAGAAGACTTTGACAAAGAAGACACCGAAGAAGAATATGAAGAGGTCGGAGAAGAATATGAAGAGGCGGAAGTTGACTACCGAGAAGAATTTTTTGTGCCATAGAAGTTACAAGGAGAGAGAAGAATAAAAACAAGAATATACAAGTGGAACTAGACAAGAAAGAGGACACTTAGGAACTAGAACAAATGATCAAAAATTTGAAAGTTCAAATAGAAGAAGATAAAAGAGTTGAAGAAGAACTCAAAGAAAAACTAGAATAAAGAGACATGATCATTGGAAATTTGGAAGCAGATATTGTCACATTAAGAAAGGATCTTCAAAAGAAAAGTATGCAGAACAACTCAAAATTTTTGGATGACATTATCAACAGTCAAAACCCTCATCATGACAAGTCTGAACTTGGATACAATCAGACACAAAAGGGATCAAGCTCCAAAACAACAAAAAAAGAAACATATCCAAAAATATATGTAGAAACAATCAAAGGGGATATAAAGATCTACAAGGAAGATTATAGGGACATACCTACACCGAGAAAATTCAAATTTCAAAATCAACAACCAACAAATAGGCCTCAGGAAGAAGAAGGATTCATAAGAGAGACTCTTTTAAGAAGATCTTCAACTCCTAGGTATCAAACTATATTTTTTGGTTCATGTTATGCAAGAAATAATTTTGGACATAAATCTATGAATTGCATAGATAACAACAGGAACATAAATAACTTTGAAAGTCATACACACAAGGGTTATCCAAGAAGGCCTAGTGAAACCCAGAGAAGAAGTTACAACAGGTTTGAATCATTGAGCACTGAAGTGGAATGCTACAATTGTAACAAATTTGGACACATGGCCAAGTATTGCAGAATGACAGTTCCTCCTAGATAACCACAACATAACAACAACAATCACATACAAGAACCTCAGAAGAGAACATGGATAAGAAATCAGAATCAATATAGCAATGAAGAATGCACACTCACTCTACAAGCTAAGCAGAATAAACGTGGTTGGTATGTTGACAGTGGTTGTTCAAAACACATGACATGTGATAAAGATAGGTTTCTTACATTAAGAAAGGAAAGAGATGGGTTAGTCTCCTTCATAAATGATGATTCAGTTAAAATCATTGGAAAAGGCACAGTCAAAATTGGAAACAAGAATACCAAGGTAGAAAATGTTCTACTAGTAGAAGATATGAAACATAACTTTCTAAGTGTGAGTCAAATGTGTGACCAAGGTCATAAAGTTACTTTTGATTCACAAAAGTGTGAAATAAGAAAAGAAGTGTTGTAACCTAGTTCTGCAACCATGCCTCTCCTCCCTCTTTCCCCTATGCCTTCATCATTTTTTCCTCTTTGGGTTGGTTAAGTCAGTTTCCCATTTTTGAGC
This sequence comes from Picea engelmannii, assembly GCA_009831015.1. NCBI lineage: Eukaryota > Viridiplantae > Streptophyta > Pinopsida > Pinales > Pinaceae > Picea > Picea engelmannii. The sequence goes on along the minus strand of ML790189.1, from coordinate 919,767 downwards.
GACTTGGTTCTTATTCGTTTCTTTCCTGTTTGAGTCTTTGCACATTTCTTTTTTTGTTTTTATTGAAGGATAAAATACATGTCGTATTTGGTTCGAAATAATTTTCATCATGTTTTCCATTGATTTAACTCACAATAGGACGACCAATCCTTTTTATATGCACAGGAAACGCCCATGGACAAACACAACAACCTAGAGAGGTCAATTTCGAGCTCATATTGTGGGAACAAATAGGTTAACTTTTGATAGTGTAGATCCGTTAGGCCAATCAGATCGACAATTTTCATGCATTCAGAGTGTCGAAATTGCACGGGTTTTAACATCAAAAAAGTATTTGAAGTCTCGAAGAGCCAAAGTCCCAAAGAGATGAGTAGCCAAAGTGCCAAAGTCTCAAAGATCCGAAGAGCCGAAGAACCGAAGTCCCACAGTGTCAAGACACGTGGCACTCATTACAGGTCATTTGGTTGTGTCATTCACCCGTTTCCACGTGACACATGCCACCCTTCTTTCCATGACACGTCAATAGCTGTGACATCATATGACATTAGGCCACCACATCATTTCATAGCCTGTAACACTCCGGGATATTTCTGAGTACAACATTTGAAACTCCTGAAGCCTGGAATTCCGAAGTGAATCTGAACCATCCCCCAACGAGGAAATGCAACAAAATATATCCCTCTTCGTATATACGACACTTCGGAGGATTGCGGGAGCAAGGAGACGAATTACTTGAAGACTGAACTTCTGGAGTGAATATGGACCATCAAGATCTAGAGGCCATGTGGAGGAATATCCCTCACTTCAGAAATATGACATTTTGGGGGATGGTAAGAACTATGCATTGAAACTCCCGAAGCCTGAAGTTTCAAAGTGAATCTAGACCATCCATCAGCAAGGACATGTGGAGGCAGATCATTCACTTAGGTGATTTTCCTTAGGGATATTTCCAAGCACAAGATTCAAAACTCCCAAATCCTGAACTCCTGAAGTGAATCTGGACTATCCATCAGCAAGGACACGTGGAGGCAGATCATTCACTTTGACAATTTTCCTCCAGAATATTTCCAAGCACAATATTCGAAAACTCTCGAAGACCAAACTCCCAAAGTGAATCTGGACCATTGATCTCAAATCAACCAGCATCGTTGATCTGTGTAGCAGGTAAATATCATCTAGATCATAGATTATAATCAGATCGATGGCCACAATTTATTATGGGGACGTAAACTACCTGAACGTTAATTTTCTAGAGTAGTCCCGCAATTGGAACCATGGTATTGTTGGATGGGTACGTGGCAACTTGTGGGGGATGGTGGGCCCAAAAGCGGTGTGGACCCAAACCACCCTCAACAACTTCCAAAATCACATGCTTAAATGAAAATCAAGTCATCATGTCACCTCCACTCATTCCACTCACTACTCTTTCTCCTCTCACCACCCGACACTTGTCCTCCACTCACCTCCACATAATACAAATATTCTCATATCACCTATCACCTCCACACATTTCATCTTCCTATTGGATGCTCGCATCCACGTCTTCTTGTTCACGACCAGCTCATCATAGAGAAAGAGAGAAGAAGGTCCAGTTACATCCGAGATAGAGTGAACTTAGCTTTCAAAATCTCAGACATGGACATAGAGTTAAGTCTTAGTCCAAGGTCGAAGCAGAATATCTCTAGAACACGTCAACAAACTACCTCTTCCTCAAGCAGAGATATGCTCATGCAGATAGTTGTCTTCAATGGCCTCCAACATCTCATAGGCATGCCATTACTCAACACAAAGATTTTTTCTGTCACTCTGAGGCCTATTTTCTTCCAATTTAGTTCTTCCAGCACATGCATCAATTATATCCTAGAGACAATAGTAGTTTTTAGTTGATTAATTCCATCATTGTCTTAGATTAGATACAAGATTAGTCTTTTGTGTGTGATAAGAATCACTCTTGTTGATTAATTCCAATATCACATTCGAGTTAATGATTTGTTTCACGAACAATTACCAAAAATTAGGTCTCAGTCCCCTAAGGACGAGAACCTCTGCAAATCTGTTAAATACGGGGTCTTTGAATGGTTTGAGGGTCAAAATATTTGGGAAAAGAATAGAAATACATCAGACTGGTTGGACCCATTCTATGCATGGATTAAAACTCTCTACCTGGTTAACATACTCTTGATGACATTGTTTCGTTCAAATCTTCATGTGTTTTTATTCTTATCTTGAATGCAGTTTTTTATTTGTGCAAAGTACATGTAATTTCCTTTCAGGTATTGTGTAACTTGTCTTTATTGATATGAAACCTATGAAAAAAACTAATGCTTGGTGAATATTTGTTTTTATCTCAACTTGAAAGAGTAATTGTGTCTTGATACATGTTTAATGTCTTGAAATGATATTTTAAGTATTGAACTTCTTGCAACAGATCAATCATTGAGTAGTTTGTTGTTTCCCTTTGTTTTCTATTATTTCATGGGTTTTTCATTATTGTGCCACCAGCCAAGGAGGACCCTCATTCATATCATTTTTTCAATCCAAACTTGTTTTTTTCTTGATAGAATACCCCTTTGACCAACCAACAAAAATTAAAGAATCAATCATTCTAAATTGATAGGTGGCATAGATTTTCCCTTTAGCAGTCAAGTGCAGACCTTAGGACCAACATCTTCTGGTGTCGTTTATGGGGAACGTAGTAACAAAATATCTTTCCCTGGGAGAAAGACAATTGATCAGCTCTGACCTTTGATGGTGAACAAATATCAGACACAAACAAAATGCCATCTTTCACCTGGCGACTCCACTGAGTAAAATTTAAAGAAGAAATGATGGCACCCAGAAAGGGATTCAATAGATCGAAATCTAAAAACAGAAAATCCAAGAAGGATCATTCTAACCCCAAGAATAACATATTAGTCTCTGAGCCAAAAAGGAAACTAATAAAATCCATTGTAGCTCACAGATATAATTCCCCCCTCAAGGGTAAAGCTGCACACCAAGATAATACTTCAAACCATCATCAAAAGCAGCTTGAATTTGCTAGGCCTGAAAATCATAATTCCAAAGAAGCTCAGGCATATCCAACTCTTGATTCCACTTCAACATCCATTCCTGCATCTACCCCTGTATCTCCCATAAATCTTCAGATTCCTATTATTCAATCCATGGCCATTAGCAGGATGGATGCCATAATTGGTTCCAGATATGCACCCCTAGTTCTGCCTGTAAGATTACATGCCTTCCCAACCACAAATTACATAAAATATTTACCAAGATATAATGGGGAAGGTGAAGTAATAGCTGAGGAACATCTGGTAGAATTTTACACCTTTGCAGACAACTTTAACATTGATTATGCGGATGTGTGGATGAGCTTGTTTGTACAGAGTTTGGATGGGGAAGTCAGAAAATGGTTAAGGGGTCTTCCTCCAGCTTCTATTGTAGATATTGAGGCATTATATGAAACTTTCATAAAGAAATGGGGAGATATGAGAGACTACCTCTACTACATCACTGAGTTTGGGGCCTTAAAGAGAAAGAATGGTGAATCTATTTTAGATTTCACCAAGAGGTTCAATAAGATGTATGGTAGAATCCTAGATGATATCAAACCAACCGAGGCCCCTGCCAAGATCAGATATGCTAATGCATTTGATGCAGAGTTCTCCCTCCTCCTGAGAGAGAGAATAACAACCACACTGTTGTCCATGCAAGAAGAAACCATTGAAGTTGAATCTAATATTTTGGCATTAGACAGACTAAAGACTAGATATGATAAAGAGAAGAAAAAATAGAGAGAGGATCCCCCTAACTCCTCTAACTCAGCCACATCTGATCCAAAACTTGAGGAAATGACCAATACTTTGAAGGATTTGAATTCTGGAATAGCTAAGCTAAAATGGGAATCCAAATAGCCAAACAAAAATTCTCAAGCAACTGGAAATAGAAATCAAAATCAGTTCAAGAGGCCTAATGATGCCCCTCTAATAATGCAGAGAGAAAGGAGAAACGTTGATGATCAAAGGGTAGTGCCTCCTTTCCAAAACAATCATATTGAGGAGATGGATGCAGAAAGTGATGCCATGGATGATACTATTGTGCTTTCCAATGAGACAAATTATTATACCAGTCACTTAACACAACAAGAATATGAGGTAGCACAATTTTCAAATCAGTTTGATGATCAGATAGGTGAGGAGGGAGTTATTCAAGGTCAATCCAAGAAGAAAAATGATTTGAGGACAAGAACTGAGGCTCCCAAAGCCACTACCTCCGATCAAAACAAACAAGTTGAAATTACCCCCAAGATAAATCCAAGTAAAGGTATGTCATATAAAGCCCAGTTACCTCCCCCATCAGAACCTATTGTCCTTGAAATAAAGGAATTTGATAATCCACCAATCTCTTTCAGCCTGGAACATGAGCTGAGCAAAATCAAGATCCTTGTGCCTTTGGCAGAATTGTTAAAAAATGAACCTTTCAAAAAATCCATCATGAAAGTTATGCAGCCAACTCCTTCTAGTGTATCTTCTGATGTCATTAGTCTGCAGGATGAAAAACCAACCATTACTGTGGGTCCACACATTGAGGATGGCTTGGATGCTTCTCCTCCTTTCTATATATCTTTGAATTTCCATGATAATATCCTGCATAACTGTCTTATGGACTCAGGAGCCTCTCACAATGTCATGCCCAAAGTTGTTATGGAAGAACTAGGTCTAGAGATTACCAAGCCTTACCAAGACCTGTACTCCTTTGATTCTAAGAAAGTAAAATGTCTGGGAATGATAAAGGATATGGTGGTTTATCTAGCACAATTACACATGAAGAGTGTAGTGATGGACATTGTTGTAGCATAAATTCCCCCAAAGTTTGGCATGCTCTTATCCAGAACTTGGGCTAAAAAGGTTGAAGGATCATTAAAAATGGACCTCACTTATGCCACCATTCTTGTGTTTGGAGGAGAACATAGAAGTCTATATAGACAGGTAAGGTTATCCTACATAGTCAGTGATCATCATAACCCACGAAATCACCCCATTTATGTTGTTTAGAATGAGATTGGTTCATCTATTTTTCATTTAAATGATGATGAACCTGAAATATCAATTAGCCAACGTAGAGAGAAGCCATTGATAGATCATAAAAACAGAGTATGGAAGATGTATTTCGATGTTTCTTCATCAAAAGAAGGATCTGGTGCAGGTATACTCCTTGTTTCCCCTTCAGAAGAAGTGATAACCCTCTATTATAAGCTGGAATTTGAAACTACTAATAACATAGCTGAATATGAAGCACTGGTGTTGGGACTAAGGGATTCCAAGGACATGGCCATCGATTGTGTAGAATTTTTTGGTGATTCTGAGTTAAACATGAATCAAGTAATGAACATATATCAGGCTAAGCAACAAAGGGTCAAGCAATGCAGAAACAAGGTATGGGATCTGATCGATATTTTCTTTCCAGCCTTTAACATTTATTTTGTTCCCAGAGAACAAAATCAGAAGGAAGATTCTCTGGCCTTGGTTTCCATCACTTTGAGGCCTCCCATTGGCCCAAATATCAAATACCAGGTGGAGATCAAACATAGAAAAACCATACTAGACAATGTAAATCACTAGCAAGTATTTAGTGATGATCTAGTGTTACATATATTTCTACACACCATTGATGAATTCTCCAATATCTTAATTGATCAAGAAAGTCAAGAAGGTAAAAATGAGGAATTAGAATATAAAAAAAAATCTCATCTGCTGAAGACAGTGGTTGGTCATGATATTGTGGAGATGAAAACTAATCACATCCCAAGAGGACTAGTGCCATTGGAAAGGTTGTTTAACAATAATGATGTTTACAAAGGGGCTTCCATGAGGAATAAAGAAGAAGAGATAACGGATTACAATATTGGGACCACTGAGAATCCCAAGATCATCAAGTTGTCCAAAGCAATAGTTGCAGAACAAAAGGACAAGTATGTCAGTCTCATAAAAAAGTTTGCTGATATTTTTGCATGGTCCTATGAATATTTGAAGATGTTTGACACTGACATCTTCCAGCATAAGACCCCCCTAAAGGCTGGCTCTAAGCCATTCAAACAAAATATTAGACAATTTAATCCCATGCTAATGTCCATAATTGAGAAATAGCTGAAAATAATGTTGTATGCAAAGATTATTGTACCATTGAGGTACTCAAACTGGGTGGCCAACTTAGTACCTGTAAGGAAGAAAAGTGGGGAGATATGCTTATGTGTTGATTTTATAAATCTCAACAAGTGTTCTATGAAGGAAAATTACCCCCTCCCCAAGATGGATCATATTTTACAGAGGGTGGTAGGTGCACGCAAAATTTCCTTGTTAGATAGATACTCTGGTTACAGCCAGATAGCAGTTTTTGAAGAGGATAAAGAAAAAACAGCATTCACCACCTGATGGGGAACATTCATGTATGACAAGATGCCCTTTGGGATGATGAACACAAGGGTCACTTTTCAGAGGACCATGGACATAGATTTTGTGGGGGAGAAATACAAATTTATGGTTATATACTTGGATGACATCACCATTTTCTCCAAGTCTGATGATGAACATTTCCATCATTTGGAGAAGGTTTTAAAGAAATACAGGAGGTAAAAAATATCTGTCAATCCTAGGAAGTCTCAGTTCACCATGACAGAAGGGAATCTCCTGGTTCACATCATATCAGCAGGAGGAATAAAAATTGATCCAAAGAGGGTTTGTGCCATTCAATAGATTGAGATCCCCAGAAATAAAAAGGTTGTCCAGTCTTTTATTGGTAAGATAAACTTCCTCGGATGTTTTGTGCCAAATTTTGCTAAAATTATGAAGCCTATTACTAACATGTTGAAGAAATATGATGCTATAAAATGGTCCTTGGAGGAAAAATCATCTTTCCAAACAATCAAACAAGATTTAGTTGAGGCCCCTTTATTGGCCAGCCCTGACTACACCAAATATATCTTCATCTTCTCCTTTTCTTCAGAAGAAACCATTGGTGTTGTACTGTTGCAGAAAAATGAAGAAGGGAATGAGCATCCAATAGCCTTTTTTAGCAGAGCCCTCCATGATGTTGAGCTGAAGTATGATATATTAGAGAATAAGGCTTATGCATTGGTCAAAGCACTCAAGGCCTTTAGTTTTCATGTGCTACAATATAGCATAACAACCTTTGTTCCTAGCAGTGGTGTCAAAGAGATTCTGGTCCAGCCAGTCAGTGAGGGAAAAAGAGGAAAATGGATTTTCAAACTGTTGGAGTATGACCTACACATAAATCCCACCAAGCTAATCAAGGGGCAAGGAATGTCCAAGTTGTTATCAGAGTCAAACTGTAAGGTGCTATAATTGCATCATATCTTCACCCAATTAGATGCACCCATCATATAGCATGGAAAGGATAAATTACAATTTGAAAACTACTCCTCTTCACCTTGGTATAAAAACATCATTTATTTTTTGTAGCATTTTGAATGTCCACCATATGTGAAGAAGGAAAAGGAAAGGTCTCTCAAGTTGAAAGCTATCAAATTATGCATTTCAAACCAGAGCTTGTATTGGAGAGATCCTGTTGGAATCTTGTTAAGATGCCTTGATGAATATGAATCCAAACAAGTCACAACTGAAATGCACAAAGGATTATGTGGAGGAAAACAACATTGGAAGGCCACAACTCTCAAGATACTGAGGGAAGGATACTACTGGCCCACCCTTTTCTCTGATGTGTTTTCCACTATTAGAGCCTGCAATGAATGTTAAATGTTTGCAGGGAAACATAAGTTACTATCACTGCCCCTAAAACCTGGCAATGTTATTAGTTTGTTTCAGCAATGGGGGTTAGACTTCATAGGAGAGATAAATCCACCCTCCAGTGGACAACACAAGTGGATCCTCATTACCACTGATTACTTCACCAAGTGGATTGAGGTTGTGCCCACCAAGAATTCCACTGACAAGGTGATCATCAATTTACTGGAAACTAATATTTTTTCCAGATTTGGTTGCCTCGGCAAGCTAGTAACAGACAATTCCCAAGCATTCAAGTCCAAGGCTGTGATTAAATTATGTGGAAGTCATAACATTTCATTGACACATTCCACACCCTATTACTTGTTAGGCGAAAATATTGTCATTTAATTTCGTTGTAGTATTTTCCCAACCATTTAATTTGTCAATCCGAGGTTCATAGGCTTACGAAGCACACGCACTGTATATGCAGGACTAAAGTAGAAGTAATCTAATCTAAATTTCTGAAATGAAACTAATCTAGGAAAGAAGGAAATTGCATAAAGGAAAAGCAATACAACATGTGAAGAGTTAACAACAAATAACATATGTGAGCTCACACAATATATCAATCTCAAATTATATTACAATAGTCAATTGACAAAACATGAAAGAATAACAAAGCTAAGAATCCCCTTCTCCTAATTACAAGACTATCTCCAAAAACTCAAGCTAATGAAATGAAGAGAGAGCACTCTCTTATATACATGAAGAAGATAACCATCTCATAATTTCCGATCCACTATTCTCTCAACCTATTTCCCATTATTACAAAATATAATCCCTTTAAATCCTCACACATATCTCTCATATATCTTAGATAAGATATTCTAACCAAATCTCCATGATCTTCTCCTTGGAATGGGATTGAATTATCTCCTCAAATATTGAAATGGTGGAGAGAAGTATTCGAGAAGTCCTTTGAATTAATCCTTCATATATTCCTACACATTACAAAGCTCACACATATTTGAGATATATATGAAAACATGTTGATTTTCTAACATTTAATCACAAATTCCTTTTAAATACTAAAATGAATAAAGTGGAGAACAATAAGGTGAAACCCAATTATATTTATGGAAATTATATCATGAAAGGTTAATGGGGCAATGAAATGTGAAGAATGATGAAGGGAAAGGTGGATGAGAATAGGACATTTCTGAGCCCCAACATGCCCCCCAACTTAACTTGTTGCATGTCCTCATGCAACCATGCATGGATCTTCTCAAGAAATTTTGGCATCTGAATGTTGGCTTTGAGTAATGATAATGAATGTTTTCCAGGATGGGATTTACGTGAGTAACAACTGACATTTTCTTATGGTTTGTTCTTGTGTGACAACCATGAATATAAAGAATGTTGGTTCTTGTGTTAACAACAGTCATTTCGTTACTTGTTCTCTTGTTGTTATGATAATAGTTTTCCCATATTTTAGTTTCCAGTAACAACTGACATTTTCTTATGGTTGGTTCTTGTGTGACAACCATGAATATAAAGAATGTTGGTTCTTCTGTTAACAACATTAATTTCGTTACTTGTTCTCTTGCTGTTATGATAATAATTTTCCCATATTTTACTGGAAAATGTATGCTATCAATGTGAAAACATCACTGAGTATAGGAAAGCCCTTTATTTTGTTTTGTATATCAGTTCCTATGAAGTAAAGTGCAACAGAGTATCATTGGAAAATAAATGTTGGAAAAGAAATGTTCATAACTGGTAAATGAGATGAAAAAATGGAATGATGGTCGTGGAAAAATGGAGTGATGATATTGAATAAGGTCTCCTACCCCCCAACTTAACTTGTTGCATGTCCTCATGCAACGTGGCATAAGTCGTATAAGTGAAAAGGAAAGGGAACTGGATCAGGGAATTTTCCAAATTATTCATTGCTAGCAGTTGAGGAATTACGTGATTAAAGTTTAGAAAATAACATACCTCCACTTACCCAAAATGGTGATGAACTATGCAATAGGAATATAGTTGATGTGACTTCTAGATCATGGAAGATGTCACTGCTGTAAGATCATATGGAAAGTGATTGTTGTTGTAGTTGTGACATCTATTTGTTGGATCATAGAATGTGAAGTGGAGGGATCTGAACTGCTACTGAATGCACCATGGAAAAGAGAAAATATGAAAGTGGAATTGCAGTACTCTCAGAGAGCGGTAGTCATGCTGCTGTAACTGCTGATAGAGTCATGAAAACTATATAGTCTTCACCCGCTATGAAACCTGATGGTACAATTCTAATCATGCGAATGAATGTGTTGATGTCGAGCATGAACAGAAGTCATTGGATTACCGACCAATGATGAATGTCGTTAACCAATGCGAGGCAACTCACCATTGATGTCAATGAGTGCCAAGGTACCCGAGTACATCTAGCAAAGTGCGAATGAATGAGATAATGTCGAGCCACTTGCAAGATTTGACGATCAAGGGACATTGATGTATTCCCATGATTGTCAGCGAGATAACTTGCCATTAAGGCATGCAAGCCTCCAAGTACTCAAAATGGACTCTAGTCTATATCCCAGATAAGGTGTTGAGGTCGATGGGGCAAGACTTGTTGAAAGGTGGGCCTTAAGGAATCCCACATCAGTCAACGCGAGTTTGTACAAAAAGATTTGGTAGGAATATAAATGAAAAGATCTCACGGTCAAGAAGTGTGGATCAGCAGGGCAAGGAAAACAAGGCAATGTAATCATGTAAAGAGAACTGAATGGTTTTATTCGTAAGGAAAACTGAGAGGGGAAAAAGAAGGCAAAAATGCACTGAAAAAGGAATGTATGCAACTCAGAAAGGTAGGCATGCATGAAGTCGTAAAGGATAAGGAAATGGAAAAATGGGCTTCAAGACATGGATGACCAATATGCTTTGAATGATTAATGTGAGGCAAGAAGTCATAACGCAAAATGGTGTTTTTGGGAATGTGTGTCGTGTAACAACAAACATTAGGATGCGTAAAAAGATTCTTTGTGACAGCAAGCATGTATGATTTTTATGATGAGGAACAATGCCTTCAAGCGATCTATCAAAGCATGTTTATAAAAAAAAATTGTGATTCTTGAAAAATCACCGCAGCAGTAGAAGCAATCGCCTTCAAACCTGAAAAACAAATGTGAGTACTAATCCTGCAAGAAGACGTGTGAGAAGTTCGAAAAATAAAACATAACATGCAGGAAGAAATATGAATGTGGCGAATGAAAAATAAAATGCATGTTTGTACCTGTTTCCTATGCGCTTGGGTTCGTTATTGACTACTTTGTGAAGTGACTCAAGAAAACAAATTAACGTTAAGCGTCAAAACATGTTTTGACTATCGTTTTCAGGAAATAGATATCCATTTGCAATTTTTGACAATGTTTTTGATTTTTATACTCATAATAAAAAAACATCTAAAGAGTAGAGAATGCCAATATGTTAATGAACATGATATCAAGAGCATCTGACCCATCCGAATGAATCATGCGCATAGCATGGAAAACCCCTAACTAATTTTAATTTGATTTTTAAGAATTTGAATCTGTCACAGTTTTTGTCATTATTTTGACTAAAACAAAACAACTAAAATAAAGTTCTCTCTCTCTATATATAAACAAATAAAGGAAAAGTGAAAAAAAAAATAAAAAAATAAAGCAATCCAAATGAAACAAGGAGTCGGAACAAACTAAGGACTATATATGCAAAGCCCAAGTCTAATGAGACTTTTCCTTCTACCTTTATTCTTGTTCAACGTGTCTTTACCATGAAGGTTCTACGTGATCCAAGGCAAAGCCAAAGTCTTTCCTACTATTCAACAGCACACAAATCCATGTATCATTGAAATAGACCTATCCAAACTCGATTGCTTATCTGGCAGCGTGACAGTTATGGGAGATTTGAGGGGAATTTCAGGAAGGGTGACACCCTCATCTGCAAGGAAATAAGTTTCAAGAGCTAAATGATACGCTACAAATATAGCATATTGAACAACACGTTTGAATTTCTTTAATTCATCACCATTTGCACCCTTGAGCAATACCGTGCAACCCAAAGGCTTTGGGCAACCATCAAAGAACATCAAGGTTTTCTGTAATTTTTTCTTTTCCTTCCTGATCAGCGCTGCCATGCTCCTCCATTAAATTTTCAATGTGAAAGAACTTCACAATGCCCCAATTTCGGTGCAATCAGATTATCGACAAAAGGTACAATATGAGCCCCTGTGCAACGGGCTATACGCTCCAAAAGAGGCCTTTTGACATTCAATACCAAAGATATTTATTTTTCCAACAAATACTCTTGTGCATAACGGGACATAGTTCTCTCAACCAGCAACACATTAGGATGATGAGCTTCTATCTTTATCAAAGTCATTTTTAGATGTTCCTTTTCTTGTTGAAGTAGAGTATCAAGAGATGACAACTGATTTGAGACTCGTTGATATTCTAAAGCTCCTCCAAGAAGCAATAGTCGGGAATTCTTGTACTTTTTCTTTTTTTTTCTTTTGGTGTCATCCACCTATGTGCTACATTCTTCTTGCAAACAACTCCCTTAATCACCTCACTTTCAGAAGGGCAACTGCATGTAATGCACTAGCTTCGGATCCAACGTGTTCTCCAGGCATAAATTGCTTGTATTACTGTTGCTGGTACAAACGACATAGATAAGCGATAATCTTCCATCCGTGAGTCCTTTCCCGATGTACAACAAAACTCCGTCATAGCTCTCCCCATTGTTGAGCACCAAAGGCACTGGCAAATCCCAATATAGAGTACTCACACTGATTGTAGTAATATAAGGAGCCATGTTCGAACACAAGACAAATATCCCCTTCTCTATAAGCGGCACCATGCCTCCATTTTTTATGTAAACATGGAACCATATTGCTCCTTTAGCTTTGCCAATAAGGTTTGTTGCGAGCTAGATTTCTCCAACTTTTCTTGTGCCAAATGTATCTTCTTAATTATTTCTTCGGTTGTTCCATTATTGGCTGCAAACATTCTTGGGTTCTGCCTCTCGAAACTATGTAAGGAGTCATTCCAGTTAAATAAATGCCAACTTAAACCATGAAAGGACCTTGTATACAATAGGTCAATTGAAATATCTGTCTGTGGAAGCGGCATTTTATGAAGCATATGATCACTGTCTAGAATGACTTGGACTTTATTAGTTAAAGGGCGATATGAAAAATATTCTTCGTCCAAGTCATATCTCTTTAAACTGTTGCCTAATATAATAATATTATTCAAATTTTTAGGCATCCAGTTTGCCTCCAGTACACTGTCAGTGACGGTAAGGTCACTCCCCAAAATAATAAGGAAAGGCCTCCTTACGTCGGTTGGCTGCCCCTATTCAAGTCACCCAGCTTAGAACCAGAGCAAAATAGTGAACCAATAGGAAGCTGACTTCGTTCGAATGAATGCCCTTTGGGAATCGACCGACCATGTAATAAGAAAGAATTGTCGATAACCAGTACCTACCTTACCAATGATGTCATCCTTATCGCGATCCATTGTTGACTTATTGATTGCATGGCTCATAGGAGGACAGGTTCCATGATTTTCCTTTAGGCACTGGCCTTTAGTTAGGAAATAAGAAGGAAGGCTTATTACCTGGTTTAAAAACTCCGATAGGTGAGGCATGAAAAACAGCGTAGGTCTATTCACTGTTCTTCTTCCATTTTCGTTAATTAGAGAAACAATTGCAGTTGAAGGAATTTATAGCATTTTTCTCCACTGTTGACAGTAATGGATCGTACACGAAAAAAAAAATTCTTAACAAAATTGCAAGACTTATGGAGTTTACGATGCTTGATCCATTCCAATGTCAACCTTATACCCAAACAGTAAAGGTTCTTAGGAGTTTCTTCAGCAGCTAATTGTCCAAACGTTGTGCTCTGTACATTGGCTACATTTGCACGATCTTCCAAAGCTTTGTATCTGAGATTTCAGTTTCATGATCATAGTTGCGTTGTCATAATGTAACTCTTTTGCATGATAAATTTATCCTGCTAATTCTTGTATGGTATCCTCTGCCTCCTGCATTGTAACTGGGCTTCCTCTTGTAACTGCTTTAGTAATTGACAATCCCTAATATGGCGTATCACCAAGAATCCATGTCTTCTGAAAGATAACACAAGTTTGTTTAAAACAACTGTAACATGTAACCATCATCAGCGAAATTCATTAACTCGGTATTCCTGTTGTAAGGACAGAGTGAGGCTATTTTTCAGCTGGGTTTGTTTACATCTTATGGAAGAAAATTCGTAGCCAGTAAGAGAGAGATCCGTTAAATAAGAAACAGTATAAAAATTTAATCCCAATAAAGCATGCCGATAGATAGAAAATTGTAAGGCAATCCATTCAGATTCCCGGGAAATATTATCACTGAGATCTTGGTGAAAATTTGTTTGCAGTCAACATCACCACGAAAAATAATCCCACAACTACCCGCAAGAAAATTCTCATCGTATTTTGAGTAAAACATGATTGTTGTTAAAACTAGCATCGAGAGAATCGACTCATATGGATCGATCTGGTTATGACATTGGAGGAGTTGGTCGATGAGTCGAATGCAATAGAACCATGGGAGCAAATGCTATCATCCCTAATCCAGAATTGTATGCGCTAGGCAATCTTTCTAGAAACAACATTGAATTTAAATTTGGCAATAAGTATAAAGATCCAATGTTGTATCCTTGATTTGATTTTCTATTGCTTTTGCAGGTTTCGGCATGAAAGGATGAATACTAGCGAGGAAATTACATTTGTAAGTTTATCATTTAACTGTTGTTGCAGGTTGCAGGTTTAAGGTCAGAAGATTTCAAGTGGTGAAGGCGGAGATAGAGTGTGAAAGGCCAAAGAATAAATTCTCTACTACATTCTATCTTGATGTGCTAAATTTTTTGTAGGGCTATTATTTAATTGCTTGTTGTAATGAAATTCAAAACTAGAAATGAACCAATCCAAAATTTCAAAAACCCATTTCAATCGATTCCATGCACAGTTCAACCACTATAATAGCATGTAAAAAAAAATTCACTATTTCAGCATGTCAAAATTTCACTGTTTCAGCATGCTGTAACAGCATGTCAAAATTTCACTGTTTCAGCATGGGATTTACAGTTTCAGTTTGTAAGAGTGAAAAAGATCATTCGCATGGATTCGAAGACCAGTTCTAATGTTTGGTTATGTTTTATTTGCAGGTCTGAGTTCAAGCTCTGATTTGCAGGTTTATGAAGGCGAGAAAATGCAATTCAATAGGCAGGACATAGTTTCAGCCATCTGTTTCAGCTCAGAGTTATTATTTCAGCATGTAAGGACAGTTGCATCCACTGTTTTGTCATAGAAACACTCAAAACTTCAACTTACAAAAATGCTTCTTTTTAGCAAATGGAGCAAAAATGATTTGCAAATTAACCATAAAATCGATTACGCATACTGAAAACCATTAATTATTCCTGAAATTAATCTAAATCATCCCTATTTTCTGATCCTCGTGATCGCACTAAGCGCGGAGGAGAGCATACTTATTCTAGCAAAAATAAAAACTTGAAAATAATATCCTACCTACACTACGCTAATTAGAAATGAGACATTAGTTACGTATAATCAAATACCCAATGTATCCATGCACGCAACAGTAATAAAAATATGTTATCTTTCAATTTCACAATTGACAGTTGAGAATATGTATGAGCATACGAAATTAGTTGTTGAAATTGTAAATTAAGAAAATAAAAAGAAAAACTAAATGTATCTAACCTAGTACTCGCTTGAAACCATCGTTCGATTAGGATTTCATAGGTGTGTTTTTCCTCGCTCAGATCATGATGTAACTCCTCTTCATCTTCCTCGATCTCCTTTTCAATCAATTGTTCGTCATCGGATGCATCAGAATCTTCAGATGTTGGATCATCAATTGTTTCTGGAGGAGTATTTGAATGTTTGATCCTTGTCAAGATATCTTCTTCATGGGAAGAGGAAATCCCGACATCTGCAAGGATCTGAGTGAGTAGTTCCAAGCTGAAATTCATTGTTAAAAGAGGATTCTTACAGCACCCAGATCAAAATGAAAAACTTTAAAAAACACTCTTGCTAAAACATAAAAAAAATTACTCTTCACAGTTGCGGAAGTTAAAACGTTCCTGATAGTTGGTCAGGGAGAACATGAACAATCTCCATTCAAGTAGATGCTAAGACCCCTAGAACCAACACATGTATATCATGCTTGCAAAAATTTAAACTAATCTTGCGGAAATTGAAATTTACACTACCCTACATGTCCTTACCCATATGTCACCTTAGAGTTAGGAGCATGTCTAATCACACTTGCATGAAAAAGAAATTTAAACTACCACACTTGTATGAATTGAAATTTACACTACCCTACATGTCCTTACCCGTATGTCACCTTGGAGTTAGGATCATGTCTAATCACACTTGCATTAATTGAAATTTAAACTACCCTACATGTCCTTACCCGTGTGTCACCTCGGAGTTAGGATCATGTCTAATCACACTTGCATGAATTGACATTTAAACTACCACACTTGCATGAATTGAAATTTACACTACCCTACATGTACTTACTCGTATGTCACCTCAGAGTTAGGATCATGTCTAATCACACTTGCATGAATTTAAATGAAAAAGAAACTAATACCTCAATCCATTCCCCGACAACGGTGCCAAAATGTTAGGTGGAAATATTGTCGTTTAATTCCGTTGTAGTATTTTCCCAACCATTTAATTTGTCAATCCAAGGTTCGTAGGCTTACGAAGCACATGCACTGTATATGCAGAACTGAAGTAGAAGTAATCTAATCTAAATTGCTGAAATGAAACTAATCTAGAAAAGAAGGAAATTGCATAAAGGAAAAGCAATACAACATGTGAAGAGTTAACGACAAATAACATATGTGAGCTCACACAATATATCAATCTCAAATTATATTGCAATAGTCAAATGACAAAACATGAAAGAATAACAAAGCTAAGAATCCCCTTCTCCTAATTACAAGACTATCTCCAAAAACTCAAGCTAATGAAATGAAGAGAGAGCACTCTCTTATATACATGAAGAAGATAACCATCTCATA
>ML790189.1:869261-902660 GCA_009831015.1 Picea engelmannii | reverse complement strand
ATATGAAAACATGTTGATTTTCTAACATTTAATCACAAATTCCTTTTAAATACTAAAATGAATAAAGTGGAGAACAATAAGGTGAAACCCAAGTATATTTATGGAAATGATATCATGAAAGGTTAACATGGCGATGAAATGTGAAGAATGATGAAGGGAAAGGTGGATGAGAATAGGACATTTCTGAGCCCCAACATTACCCTCAGGTAAATGGCCTCGAAAAATAATCAAACAAGACTCTCATCAGGATCATTAGGAAGTTGTTGAATGAAAGCAAGAAATCATGGGACTCTAAACTCAAATATGATTTATGCGCTGACATAATCAGCACTAAGAGGTCTCTGAGAACCTCACCATTCCAGCTTTTTTATGGAATAGACGTTGTTTTTTCCACTCATCTTGGTATACCAGTTCTAAAATTCTTGCAGGAATAGATTGAGGAACCAAATGACATCCAAAGGAGAATCTTCCAAATTATAGAAATTCAACAAAGAAGAGAAGCACTAGATGAGAGGACAGAGGCATACTAGAGAAAGATCAAATCATCCTTTGATAAGAAAACCAAGAAGGAGATTTTTCAAAAAGGTGACCTGGTCTTGAGGTGGGATGCCAGAAGGGATGACAAGTCCAAGCATGGTAAATTTGACAACCTTTGGTTTGTCCCTTTTAAGGTAGTTGAAGTTCTGAACAACAACACATTTATCCTGCATAATATAGATGATACAGATATCTTTCAAGGCCCAGTAAATGGGTGCTTCCTGAAACACTATTTTATTTAAGGATGAGGGAAGGTCCTTCTTGTACCATAGATACTTTCCTTTATTATTGTTTTTTATTAGTTAGTTGTGTGTGAATAAAGACTTGATAGACCAACAAGGCACTGGGGTGTAGTTTCAGTTTTTCAGATCAATAAAATGCATGGTTGAGGGATAGTAGAAGATACACAAGCCTAGCATATGGAAACAAAGGTAAGAAATGGAAGGTAAGAGCATTTATTCAATCTCAAGGAAACGATATACAGTTCTTAGCACCTCACATGGACGAGCTATCCCCAGTTGGAGCCAATGTTGTAACCTAGGTCTGCAACCCTACCTCTCCTCCCTCTTTTCCCTATGCCTTCATCAATTTTTCCTCTTTTGGTTGGTTAAGTCAGTTTCCCATTTTTTAGTGACTTGTTTCTTATCCGTTTCTTTCCTGTTTGGCTCTTTGCGCATTTATGTTTCTTTTTTTCTTGAAGGATAAAATACATGTCGTATTTGGTTCATAATGCTTGTCATCACGTTTTCCATTGATTGAGCTCACAGCAGGTCGACCAAGCCTTTTTATATGCATAGGAAACACCCGTGAAAAAACGCAGCAACCCAAATCCGTCAATTTCGAGCTCAGATTGTGGGAACAGATTTGTTAACTTTCGACGATGGAGATCCATTAGGACAATCAAATTAACATTTTTCGTGCATTCAGAGTGTCGAAATCGTGTGGGTCTTAACATAAAAGAATTAGTTGAATTCCCAAAGAGCAGAGTAGCTGAAGTGTCGAAGTACCGAAAAGATGAGTAGCCGAAGAGTTGAAGTCCTGAAGTGTCGAGACACGTTGAACTCATTCCAGGTCATTTGGTTGTGTCATTCACCCATTTCCACATGACACGTGCCACCCTTCTTTCCATGACACATCAACAGTTGTGACATCATATGACATCAGGCCACCACGTCACTTCGTAGCCTGTACCACTCTGGGAGATTTTTGAGCACAACATTTGAAACTCCCGAAACCTAAACTTCCGAAGTGAATCTGGACCATCCACCAATGAGGGCATGTGATGATAGATATCCCTCTTCGAATATACAACACTTCAGAGGATTTCACGAGAAAGGAGATGAATTACCTGAAGCCTGAAATTCCGGAGTGAATCTGGACTATCCATATCTGGAGGCCACGTGGAGGAATATCCCTCACTTCAGAAGTACGACACTCTGGGGGATGGTAAGAACTATGCATTGAAACTATCGAAACCTAAACTTCTGAAGTGTATCTGGACCATCCATCAACAAGGACGCATGGAGGCAAATCATTCACTTCGGTGATTTTCCTCCGAGATATTTCCAAGCACAACATTCAAAACTCATGAATCCTAAACTCCCAAAGTGAATCTGGACTTTCCATTAACATGGACATGTGGAGGTAGATCATTCACTTCGGTGATTTTCCTCCAGAAGACTTCCAAGAAAAACATTCGAAAACTCCCGAAGCCCAAACTCTCGAAGTGAATCTAGACCATTGATCTCAAATCAACCAACACCATTGATCTGTGCAGCAGGTAAATATCACTCGGATCACATATTTTAATCAAATAGATGACCACAATTCAGTGTGGGGATGTAAATTGCCCAGACGTTAATTTTCTAGAGTGGTCCCTGTTGGCATAGGGGAATACCGAGGGTTCAATGCTACAATAGAGCACCAACAAAACCCTAACTACCAGCCCTTTCGACAACATATGGGAAGTAGACTAAGTCTCACCCAGGGTAGAGGAAGGGGTGGTAGTAGGAATCAGATGTCTACAACCTTAGTTGGGACACAGATCTGTGATTCTAGTATTTAACAGAGCATTTAGCAGTAAACCTTCATCAATATCTAACCAATATCTACTCCACAGATAAAACATAGCATTGCAGCATTCACCCAGATCTAATGTATATAAGAACTTATCATAAGGAATTACATCAGATCTAGCAGATTCAAGCACTAAGCAAGTTCATAGAGTTCATATCTAGCATCCAGATTCATCATAAGCACAAAGTATAAACATATATATCTATCTATCTATGTCAAGCACTTAGCAGATAACACATAAGTACACCAACACATCACACAAAGAAGAGCAACACATCATATATGTGGTTCAACCCCACCGTAGGGCTACATCCACCAACTCTTCTTCTTTATTAGCTTCTCCAATCATATACATTCACAGAGCCTCAAAAACCTTACTCCGCACATGACAGGATATCTGCGAACCTTGATAGATCCTCCTTCCTTGTGTTACAGCACAAAGCCCTTCAAAGTCTATTACAACCACATGCACTTAGCCATGCAAGTCTCTCACAGTATGCATCGAGAATTTACAAGCCACACTTGCACTTAACACAACATCACATAGATGTCTCTTCCCCCTTTTCCTTACATCTCCTAGACATCTATTTATATATTACAAATAGGCCTAAGCATGGGTAAAACCATGGGCCGACATTACCATACCCGTTACATATTCCCAAATCCCAAAAAGGACCCAAAAAGGGGCTGAGATCTCACGATACATGCTTCTTCTTGCGCTCTACCTTCGATAGGCTATCGAAGTCCAAAATTGTCAAACTTGACCAAGGATCTCTTAAAACTTGGTCGAGGACCAATAGGCCCCCAACACTCACTTGTGACTCGTTCTGATTCAAAATCCTCAATCTTGGCTCAAGATTATTCGACTTGTAGTTGTGCTATAACATATTGTTTAGAAAACTCTTGGATGACTGCATCATTCACAGGTCCTTCCAGGCATTGTTCAGCTGCATTAACAACCTACTCTAGTTCTTCTCCTCGGCCTTCAACTTCTATGAAAAATTGGCAGGCCTTATCTTGCATGGGTTGGAGTATCTAAGTTACTTCCATAACTTTTCTCTGAATAGCGTGAATCTATTGCTAGGTGGTGCGTTTCTCTTGAGATCTCTTCATTATTTCCACAACTGACAGGAGATTCAACTGTGCTTGTATCGTTTCGGCTTAATACTTCGCCTCTTGGAACTGTGAGTCCAGTGCTCTTAATTCTGGACTCTCAGTGAGTCGCTCATATGTCAGGGCACTACAATCACTCAACTTCTTGTATTCCATAGCAAGGGCCTTTAGTCTCTCAACTATGCTCCTGGCAGTTGCTTCTCTTTGGTCCTTCACATCCCGTGGGGTCTCGGGCACTACGCGTAGTTCTAAGTCTGTGATGTGTTTTTGTAGCTGCTGGATCACTTCTTCAAGATGCTCTACTTACTATGTAACTCGATCTTCTGCCTTTATTTCTATGGCTGTCATAGAGTGAAGTGATATGTTGACCACTTCCTTTACTTCGAGTTGCTCAGTGAGCAATTGTTCTTTTCCTTGTTGTATTTGTGCTTTTTATTCTTCGAACTTCACTTGGAGGGAAATATTTTCCTTTTTTGCAGCTCGATGTTGTTCTACAAGTACTCTTTGTACTTGTGTCAAAGCCTGGGTGGCTTGTTCTATTTCCTCTCATGCTCGTTGAAGGTGAGCTTTGACTATATCAACTAATTGGCAGAGTTGGGTTGGCTCATCTCCCAGCTTTGGTGTTCCCAATGGAAGAGGCGTAGTAGAGATTGCGCGGCTGGACTGTAGTGCCTGTTGTACCCCTCAGAGTTTGATTTCAATCCTATAATACGTTTCTTCCTACTTGGCCTCTTTTTTTTCTACTATTTCCAGTGAAGCATCGTTCAGGGATGCTATGAGGAAGTCGAAGTTGTCAGAGGTGAGGACAGTCTACATCTTGGTCATGGAGGCTTTTGATTTCTTCCAGGAAGAATGTTTCGGAGGAAAACCCCTCCTCTTCTTTAGGGGATAAACCTCATCTCCTTGCTTCTGTTTGACTTCTTTGTCATCTAAGTCTTCACCATCACCTCCTTGCTTTGGTGATATGGAAGCAGTCTTCATGGATGCACTGTCTAATCCTTGGACATCTTCGGTCTTCTTTGTCCTGCTAGGTCTGTGTGTATCCTACGTAGTTTCTGGGCTATCGATGTCAGATATCTTTGTGGGGTTGGCGGGGATAAGGAGGTCAACAGACCATTCCTTAGTAATCTCCTCCAGGTCTTCCTCCACCATCTTGTAGTAGGACTGAAGTTGTTTCTTAT
The DNA here is from genome assembly GCA_009831015.1 of Picea engelmannii. Lineage (NCBI taxonomy): Eukaryota > Viridiplantae > Streptophyta > Pinopsida > Pinales > Pinaceae > Picea > Picea engelmannii. The sequence goes on along the minus strand of ML790189.1, from coordinate 897,753 downwards.
GTTCATCGGTGCGTGCTATAATATAAATGAAATTCTAATATGCGATGAACTTCATAAAAGGCCGAAACCGATGTAGAGTGTTCAGGGTCATGCGAGGCTCAGACTATATGGCTCTCTTCAGCTGATCATAGTAGGTATGAAAAACAACATTTGACTGCCACTGTTTGTTCATATCGCTGGAATACAAAATTGTACTAAACTTCGGGGCCATCGGATCAAATGGCTTGATGTCGGGGAAGGTCGCACCTTCCAGCATCTCCCAGGTGATGAATGCGACAAGGATCAAAAGCCAACTAAAATGGATTTCGTAACCTTGATCTTGTGCTTCTTTGCAGTCTAGTTCCAATTAATTCACCAGGTACTTCACCCAGTTCATCTGTAGTCCTTCCGCGCACTTCCCTGCGAGGTCGACTACAAATTCAGTGACTTGGGTAGGTTGGTTCTTTCTTAATAACTTCCTTGCAATTAAATAACAAGCAAGGTGCACTGCACCACTCTATATAGAATCTACCTTGTAGCCTCGCATCCCCTTCTCAACATCGTCATAGGTGTCCTTGATCCTCTTTACTGGAGCGTGATCCATGGCTTTTCCTGGATAAAAATCTTGTGGATTAGGTCCCTGCATACTCAACCCTGTGATCTGATTGATCAATGTCGGATCAACCATGATACAACGGTCTAGCCACAAATAACCTCCATGGTAACAAGAAAGCAACAACTTGACACAGGCATTCACCTCCTGGTGTCTTCCGAAGTGTAGGATCTTCATGACATTCAACAGGGTGGACTGCGCGAGGTTATGGGTCCACATATGGGGGATTATATTTTAATTCTCCCCCTTCGTTATGTTCAGGTACTTATGTGGGGTGATCATGTTATATAATTTTTTGTCGACGAGGTTGAAGTCACTGAAATTCAACGCTGCAATCCTGTCTTGGTCTGCTCGACCTGCATGGATCCCCTTCGGGAGGTTCGCAGTGACCAAGGTGTACTCGAAATATCTGGGCACACTATATTGATTTAATGCACCGCTCATAGGTGGTATGTAGGTGGGTAATATAGTCGGGATCAATTTGGAATCCGCTAGATCATCCCTGTGCTTGGTTCGCTTTTCATCTGATGGTCGGGATGGTCCGGCTTCGCGAAAAGTCAACAGATATGCTTGCACTATTTTTGTGGATGAAGCTTGTACACCTAAAGATAATCCTCTCTCTGACATGACTCTTTCAGTCATCAGATCGAGGAGTACTTATGTCACAGATTCTTCGACTACGTTGAGAAACTCAGACATACATGCTTGGGATTAAATAGATTGGGTTCATATTAACTTAGACACTACAATGGAATAGATGGCAACAATGCGATGATCATTGTGCAATATCAACTTAGTCTTCGGGCTCAAATTCTTGGTTAGCAAAAGTGTTCTCGGTGCATGGCGCAACGGGATAAATAGGTAACTCAGAAACGGGTCGCTTGCAATGAGTATGAAGCCTTCCTGAACTTTGTTTTGTCCGTTATGGCGCAGTCCCAATGGTTGGTGAGATTTCTAGTCATAAATGCCTTTCTACCCATTCAGAGTGTTGGTATAACTGTTATAATGTACCCAATGGATATATTTCTTCGCCATGGTGAAGTTCCATGTGTCACTATGCTGATATTCTGACGAAGCTCCAATTTTGCAAATTTTCCTTCTGCGAGGTTCCTTCTAGATCTTTCTGCAACTTTTCGATCTTAGCTCTCTTCTTAATTATTTTTCTATCCTTCTTTCCAGTGAGCTTTGTCTCGGTATTCCTTTTCCCATTCTGATTCTTATCTTCTTTTGACATAGTGACTTCGCATTGTTGAGATTCTTTCCTAGGATTCAAGCATAATACGTCTTTTTTATCTAGGATAGGTATTTCATTCTTATGTGGGTCCTCTGGTGTTCTTGCAACTTTGATATCTACATCATTGTTGTTAAATAACTGTGATATGTTCTTCTGCTCTCCAATCAAGTCTGTGATCCTTTTAGTTATAAAATATTTTAACTCTTGCTTATTCTGCTCTAAGACTTCTTCTTCTTCCTTCCTTCTGGTTTGATATCTTTCAATCCAAGGTATTCCTAGTAACATGGTAAATGGAGCGTTGTCCTCAATAAATTTAATGATCTCAAAATCTTCTTCTGTCGAAGTTCCATTGACATTCATAGGTATCTAAGCGAGCTTCCCACATAGGGTTATCAGTTTTCCTCTAAATAATCCTTTTCCTCCCAGTGAAGGAACCATAGCATGGTTTCCTAAAAGTTCCCAGGTTCTTTCTGTCATAACATTCACCTATGTTTCCTCATATAGAACACATTCAACGTCGAATTCTCTTGATCTTGCTTCAATGCATTCTTTTTCTTTGAAGATCTCTAATAATCTGACATGTCGATGGTCATTCAAGGTTTCTCTCATCTGTAACAATACTTTCTCTGATTCTTTCTAGGATTCTGCCATAATCTTAGTTTTTGGATCTTCCTTAGGGTTTTCTTGGTTCAAAGTCATTCTTTCAACTTTAGCAATCATTCTAGGGAAATCCAATACTTCATGGTCCATAGCTTTACAACAAAGACAACTAGGTCTTTTCCCAGGGCATTCCTTAGGAAGATGTCCTAGTTTTTTGCAATTGTAACAGAGGGTTAATCCTCTCTTTATTTTAACTGATCCCCAACCCTTTTTGTACTGCACGCTAGGATCATAGTAGCTAACCTGTAAAAAATTCTTTCTAGGATCCTGCATCCATTTATTAGTCCAAATATTCTTTCTATGCATAGGTATAACATATCTTTCACTATTCTTATTAGATCTACTCATGTTAAACCTTCTTTCATCTACCAATACCCTAGTTTCCCAGCTAGGAAAAAATCTATCAAACATACCTAGATCCATGCATTAGAAACAAAATTTTCCACTTGTCTTGCTTCTACAGAGCACAAAGCTTTTAGATCTAGAAATTTTCACTATTCTTACCTTTATCAGAGCACAAAGCTTGCAGATCCTACCTCTTTTCTTCAGATCTTACCTCTATTCTTGGCACAGAGCTTCACAAGTCAAGCATAATGTTGTGCACTATGGAAACAGATATACGCACAGAGATTTCTCAGTTTCAGGTTGAATCTTTGCACAAAGCTTATTCTTCCTCAGTTCCTAGCAATCAGAGTTTCAGTCCTAGCAACAAAACCATTTGTTGGCACAGGGGTAGACCCAGGGTTCAATGCTACAACAACGTACCAACAAAACCCTAATTACCAACCCTTTCAGAAACACCTGCGAAGAAGATGAACTCTCACCCGAGGTAGAGGAAGGGGTGGTTGCAGGACTCATATGTCTGCAACCTTAGCTAGGACACAGACCTATGATTCTAGTATTTAATAGATCATTCAATTGTAAACATTCATCAATATTTAACCAATATCTACTCCACAGATAAAACAAAGCATCAAAACATTCACCTAGATCTAATGTATCTAAGCACTTAGCATAAGGAATTAGATTAGATCTAGTAGATGCAAGCACTAAGCAAGTTCATAGAGGTCAGATCTAGCATCCCGATTCATCATAAGCACAAAGTATAAACAAATCTATCTATCTATCTATGTCAAGCACTTAGCAGATAACACATAAGTACACCAACACATCACACAAAGCAGAGAAACACATCATATACGTGGTTCACCCCCACCCTAGGGCTACGTCCACCAAATCTTCTTCTTTATTAGCTTCTCCAATCAGATACATGAACAAAGCCTAAAAAACCTTACTCCTCATAGGACATGAGATCTACGCACCTTGCTAGATCCTCCTTCCTTGCATTACAACAAAAATCCATTCACAGTCTGTTACGACCACTTGCACTTAGCTCTGCAAGTCTCTCACAGTATGCACCAAGCATTTACAAGACACACTTGCACTTAGCACAACATCACATAGATGCCTCTTCCCCTTTTTCCTTACATTACCTAGACATCTATTTATATATTACAAAATAGGCCTAAGCCTGGGTAAACCCATATGTCGACATTCCCATACCTGTTACATATTCTCAAATCCCAAAAAGGACCCAAAAAGGGGCTGAGATACCATGATCTCTACCTCGTCTTGCGCTCCACCTTCGATAGGCTGTCGAAGTCCAAAATGGTCAAAATTGACTAAGGATCTCTCAAAACTTGGTTGAGGGCCAATAGTCCCGCAATTTGAACCATGGTATTGTTGGAAGGGTACATGGTAGCTTGTGGGGGATTACGGTCCCAAAAGAGGTGTGGAACCAAACCACCCTCAACAACTTCCTCAATCACGTCCTTAAATTAAAATTAGGTCACTGTGTCACCTCCACATCACCTACATTCATTCCACTCACTACTCTCGCACCTCTCACCACCCGACACTTGTCCTCCACTCACCTGCACGTAATACAAATCTACTTGTATCACCTATCAACTCCATGCATCATGTCTTCCTATTGGACGCTTGCCTCCGCGTCTTCCTATTCATGACCAAATAATCACATAGAAAGTGAGAACAAGGGCCAGTTACAGTCGAGATAATGTGCACTTAGATTCTGAAATCTCAGACATAGACAAAGAGTTAATTCTCAGTCCTAGGTCAACGCAGAATAGCTCCAGAACACATCAAAAAACTACCTCTTCCTCAAGTGAAGATCTTCTCATGCATCCAGTTGTCTTCACTGGCATCCAATAGCTTGCAAGGATGCCATTACTCAACACAAAGCTCTGTTATGTCACTCTGAGGCTTATTTTTTTCCAATTCAGTTCCTCCAACACATGCATCAGTTACTTCCCAGAGACAGTGGTAGTTTTTAGTTGATTAATTCCATCATTGTCGTATATTAGATACAAGAGTGGTCTTTTGTGTGTGATAAGAATCACTCTTGTTGATTAAGTCCAGTATCATAGTCGTGTTAATAATTTGTTTCAGGAACAGTTACCAAAAATTATGTCTCGGACCCCTAAGGACGAGAACCTCTGCAACTCTGTTAAATAGGGGGTCTTTGAATGTTTTGAGGGTTGGATTTTTTTGGGAAAGAATAGAAATACATTAGACTGGTTGGACCCGTTCTATGCATGGATTAAATCTCTCTACCTGGTGAACATACTCTTGATGACAGTGTTTCGTTCAAATCTTCATGTGTTTTTATTCTTATCTTGAATGAAGTTTTTGATTTGTGCAAAGTACATGTCATTTCCTTTCAGCTATTGTGTAACTTTTCTTTATTGACATGCAACCTGTGAAAACAATTAATTCTTGGTGAAGATTTGTTTTTATCGCAACTTGGAGGAGTAATTGTGTCTTGATACACGTTTAATGTCTTGAAATGATATTTTAAGTATTGAGCTTCTTGTAGCAGATTATTCATTGAGTAGTTTGTTGTTTCCCTTTGTTTTCTATTATTTCACTTGTCTTTCATTAGTGTTCCACCAACCAAGGAGGACCCTCATCCATATCATTTCGTCAATCCAACCTTGATTTTGTCTTGATAGAATACCCCTCTGACAAACCAACAAAAATTAAAGAATCAATCATTCTAAACGGATAGGTGGCCTAGCTTTTCCCTTTAGCAGTCAGGTGTAGACCTTAGGACCAACAAGAAGGTTCAAGAAAATTGATAGCAACAACTGCAAGAACTTCAAGCAACATATATGTACTAAGTGAAATTGGAAATGAAAAGTGTTGTCTAGGAAAGGAAGATGAAAGTTGGTTATGGCATAGAAGAATGGATCACATACAGTTTGATAACCTTGTCAAATTCAGAAAAAAGGAAGCAGTTAGAGAAATGACCCAAATTACGAAACCAACCACCACTTTATGCAAGCATTTTCAACAAGGAATGAAAACAAAGACCAGGTTTAAATCAAAAGAATATTCAATGAAAAAACCACTTGAAATTGTGCATATTGATCTAGTTGGACCAACTACAACAAAGGGTTTAAAAGGTGAGAAATAATTTATGTTATCAGTTTATGATTATATAGGAATGACTGCAGTTTTCTTTCTTAGGAATAAGTCAGAAGCTTTTGAAAAAATCAAGTTCTACAAGGAAATGGATAAAAATGAAATGGATTCAAAAATCAAATGTTTGAGATTTGATAATGGAGGAGAGTTCACTTCAAAGGAATTTATGGACTACTGCAACAGGAATGGAATAAAAATTCAATTCTCTATTGCTAGGACTCCTCAATAGAATGGATTTGTTGAAAGAAACAACAAGATAGTACAAGAAATAGCTCGAACAATGTAAATGGATTCCAAATTGATAGATATCTTATGGAAACATGTAGTGCATACACTGGTTCACATTCAAAACAAATTAATTCTCAGAAACAACACTAAAAAAACTCCCTATGCGCTATGGAAAGGAAGACCAACAAATGTGAAGAACTTCAGAGTATTTGGAAGCAAATGCTACATCAAAATAGAATATGGTAGAATGGGAAATTTTGACTCTCTTGTTGACAAAGGAGTACTTGTTGGTTACTTAAATACAAGGAAATCATACAACTATTACAACCTGAGATTGAGCAAAGTTGTGGAAATCATCAATGTAACAATTGATGAAACATGTAGACGAGAATCAAAGGAAGAAGAAAATGAATGAATGGAGAAAATTAACGAAGAAGAAGTAGAATATGAAGAAGAAGTAGAAGGGGAATATGAAGAGGATCATAAAAAAGTAGAAGAGAAATTTCAACAAGTGCCTCCAAAGACACCTAGAAAACGAGTACTAAAGAATCATCCTTCAGATCATATTATCAGAAAAAAAAATATACAGAAGTTGAGACTAGAAGAAGAATCCGTTCACCAGAACAAACTCACCTAGCACTCTCATCTACGATTGAACCAAATAGTTTTGAAGAGGCCAACAAGGATGAATTTGGGAATAAGGCCATGGATGAAGAATTAGATCAAATAGAGAAGAATGACACTTAGGAATTGGTTCCAAGACCAAATAATAAGAATGTGATTGGCACAAAGTGGGTATTCATAAATAAATTGAATGAATATGGACAGGTTACAAGAAACAAAGTCATATTGGTATGTAAAGGATACACACAGGTTGAAGGAATCGAATTTGAAGGGACATTTTCCCCAGTTTCCAGAATGGAAGCAATTTGATTTATTTTAGCTTATGCGTGCTCCAAGAATATTAAAGTGTATCAGATGGACGTGAAATTAGCTTGTCTGAATGAGGAAATTGAAGAAGAAGTCTAAATTGAACAACCAGAAGGATTTTAGTTGTTAGAGAACACATATTATGTGTGTAAATTGAAGAAGGCCTTGTATGGTCTAAAACATGATCCTAGAGCATGGTACTTTAGACTGGATAAATATCTATAGTAGGCGGGGTTGAGAAAAGGAAGTGCAGACAACAACCTCTACATCAAGGTAACTCAAGATAATATTTTATTAATTGAAGCTTATGTTGATAATATTATTTTTGGAAATACTGATGACAGGTTAAGCCAAAAATTTGCAAATGATATGCATAATGAATTTGAAATGTCATTATTTGGAGAACTATCCTTCTTTCTGGGTTTTCAGATACGCCAAAACAACCAAGGAATTTTTATTTCTCAAACTAAGTATATCAGAGAAATGCTAAAGAGGTTCATAATGGAATATTACAAACTAGTTACCACTCCTATGAAAACCAGTTTCAAGTTGAGCAAATATGATTATTCAAACTCTACAGACCAGAGGAAATATAGGTCAATGATTGATAGCTTACTATATGTGACAACATCCAGACCAGATGTAATGTAGGTAGTTAGACAAGTGGCACGATTTCAAGCAACACCAAAGGAATCACATGTATTAGCAGTGGAGAGGATTTTCAGATATCTCAAAGGAACAAAAGATTTTGTATTATGGTATCCAAAAGGAAATGATCTATCACTTATTTTCTACACAGATGAATATTGGGTAGGTTTCATTGATGACCGATGAAGCACGAGTGGAGAAACATTCTACTTGGGTGAGTATTTAGTATCATGGTTAATCAAGAAACAATCATCAGTGTCCGTATCTACAACCAAGGCAGAGTATATTACAACAACAACATGTTGTACATAGGTTCTATGGATGAAACAAACTCTGACAGATATACAGGTTGATTATGATGAGCCCATTCCAATCTATTTTGATAATACAAGCTCCATCATTATCTCAAAGAACCCGGTGATGCACTCCAAGACGAAGCACATTCCAATAAAGTATCACTTTCTATGGGAACAGGTTGCAGAGAAGAACATCCGAGTTGAATATGTGGGCACAAAAGAACAAGTGGCAGACATATTTACAAAACCTCTTCCAAGAGAATCCTTTGAGTATCTTCGCCAGAGACTCAGAGTAATTTCTACTCCAAAATAAATTATTTTGAACGCTTATCTTATATGTCTTAGATCTACACGAGGAAGCACCATAAAGAGGACAGTTCAGGTCAGGAGATCAGTTTCAGGAATATTTCAGTCAGGGGAAGTATCCCCAAGGACATTTCAGTTAGGAGGAGCAACCCCGGATGGAAAGATACATTTTCCATTGATGACAAAGGGGGAGAGATTTATCAGATGCAGAGCATAGAGGAATGGTTCCACAGGGATCAATGGTCACAGGGGGAGCATGAGTGATATGAATTCAATATTACATGACATGAATTCAGTATTGCATCAGAGTGTTTCCATCAATTCCAAAGGGGGATATCGTTTATTAATTGGGTTGGTTTTCATTGATGTCAACCCTTGAAGAAAATTATGGTAGTGAATTCTGGTAGCACAATGGTTTTGGTAATGGAACCAAGTTTGTTTGATGGATAATGGTATGATTTTTGATATATTTGTAGGTAAGACTATTCCATATGGATATTACATGCCAGTCCTCTATCGCTGGAATCTGTCGTTCCCACCAGTCGAATAAAGTGTCATCGAAGGGATCTATGGTCCTTCCTCCCCCCTTGTCGTGGAAAAAATGCTTCCCATATACACACTGCTGGGAAGGAGGCCACATGCCCTGCAATGTCTCTCTCAGACTCAGTCTGGGTACTCTCTCAAAGAAGAACGAGCACAAAAAAGTATCGAACCCAAATTTCCTGTTGCTATGCTCATGGAAATTTGTAAGATGCCTCTTCATGCAAGTAAGCATGGTCGTGCTCCAGTCAAAAATACATGCATCAAGGCACTGTATGGCACAATACATGTGTGTCTGGGAAGCCTGGTGGACAACTGCATATCTAGTGATCCACCCACTAAGAAGTAGGATCACCTTCAGTGACAAGTTGGTGATCTTGTTGATGGGCACTTGAGAACCTACTTTCTCAGTGTTGGCCTCACAGTGCATCCCGATGTAGTCGGCAATGTTGAAGGGATCAGGAGGAAATGTGCGTAGGTTGATTGGTTCCCCTCTCCTCGAGAGGCCAGTAAATAAATAAATTTCCTCGGTCGTTGGAGTCAACGACTGCCCCTCAATCATGGACGCCTCTGCATCTGCGTGCCAGTAATCCACCAGGCGATTCAATAGCCTGGATTGTGCCCTCATAAGCGGGCACTGGTAGAACTTCCATAGCCCACATTGTTTTAATGCGGTAATGGCAGCAGGATAATTATCGACCAAGACATCAATCTCCTCATGTTCCCTCTTCCTCTAGTGGACATACAACATGTTACATGACAAGTTTAAGGGGGAGCTAGCTCTGGCATATTTGATTTTTCAATTCTTTTGAGAGTGTACGCGGGTTTTTTTGGACACAGTCGCGTACATCTGCGGGAAGATTGTTTTCTGCCTATGGATGTACATGGGTTGTCCTTGGACAACCCGCATACATGTAGGTCCACCCTTTTTTAAGAGGGCGCGCCCCCCAAAAAGCTAAAAATAATGCATGAAAGAAGAATGGAAATGCAAGAGGAATAAGTTTATACTTACTTGATCTGAGCGAAATTTTGTTTCATCCTCTGAAGCTCCCGGAATCAACTCTTTTAGCAAAGGTGTATTTTTTACCTCTTGGTTAATTTTCAAATTGCAATGGTGAAATGGAGCTATCAGCTTCTATTTATATGCTTTTTTGGCCCTTTTTTCCACTTTTTAAACCCTTTTGTCATTTTTTCTGGCTTGAAAATCATTTAATTGGGTTCTTGAGTTTCTTATTGGATGTTACGATGCACTTTGATTTTTGGTTTGGTAACTTTTTGGGAGATGCATCACTTATAAAGGTCCTTTAGTAAAAGTTTTTTTTTCCAACTTTTTGCATACAGGTTAGGATTCCACCTCCACTTTTTGCATCTCGTTGTCTTTTCCTCTTTGCCATAGGATTAGTCCCACCAAAGTGCGACACAGAACCATTATTGTTGCTTTAGAAGTGTCATAATTAGGTGGTATAGCCTACCTTGACATGGATTCCCTAGATAGATCCTTGTTGCATTTTGGCATCCATGCTATCTCCTACGAATTTAGGCTCGAGAGTCATTTTTAGTCCTATCATGATTACGAGATTGAGCCTCACTCATATGATACACCATCACCCTTGGCCTCACCCTTGGGACTCCCAAAATGAGCATGCTTTGTTGTCTTTCAAGCTCGCTTTGAAATTTGAAAGCAACATCTGACGAGACTACATTTATGCTTTTCAAATCTTGTCTGGATTAACTGGGAAAAGTAACCTCTTGGAGTCTTCTTTAAGCCCTTTTTAGACTCTCTAAACATGAAAATATTGTTGATCGATCTTGTTGTCCTTCACGCTTTCCAAACTAAAACTTGAAGGCACGTCTATCCAACGATAGTTTACCCCTTTTTCGGTCCTGATGGTCAATTTTACGAACAAAGGTGTACTCTAGGAACTTCGGTTCACTAGAAGAGTATTCTTAGGTATAATTTTAACCCTTTTTCGGGCCTAAGGGACTAAATTTACGAAAAAGGAACCCCCACGGAATCCATATTTAAGATCTTTTCAGACTCCCTAAAATTGAAAATATCGTCGAGTGACCTTGTTCTTTCACACTCGCTAAACTAGTCCAGAAGAACATCCCCCACAGAGTCCATAGTTAATCTCTTTTCAGACTACCTAAAATTGAAAATATCATCAAGTGACCTTGTTCTTTCACACTTGTTAAATTGGTCCAAAAAAACATCTACTGGCATAAGTTTACCCCTTTTTTTGTCCTGTGGATTACGAAGGGAAAAGGTACACCTCGGGAGATTTGTCTCATCGGGAGAGTTCTCCTAAGTAAATTTTATACTTTTTCGAGCTAAGGAGACTAAATCCAGAAAAAGGTTGTGAGTCCATAGTTAAGCTGTTTTCAGACTCCTTAAAATTGAAAAGAATGTCAAGTGATCTTGTCTTTGTCACACTCATTAAAATGGTTTTGAATAGACGTCTTTTCAGTGATAGTTTACCCCTTTTTTTGAACCAACTAGACTATTTTCGAAAAAGGTACCCCAGTGGAGTCTTCTTTTACATTTTTTCAGACTCTCTAAACATGAAAAAACTATCGAGATTACCTTCTCTGGGCTCGTTAAAATTACATTGAAGGGGGTTTCATCATGTCCTGCTAATCGCATTTGCATCTCTGCGTATTTGGCTTAATGTCGACTCCATGTTGCTCTCAACTGAACCTTTGAAGCATGCCTTATACACAGGCCTTGTAGCACTTTTCCTCTGTGACCTGACACCTTGACCCGTGGAGGAATTTTCACTAAGTTTCCTTTTCCTACACATGTCTCCTTGCTCTGAGAATTGGTGTGTTCCTTGCACTTGGAACTAGTATGCTTGCGACATTTGTTCCTCCTTTGTAACATATAATTCTTTTATTATTTTTCAAGCTCTTTAAAAAATTGAAAAAGACAAAAAAAACCCCAAAAAGAAGATGAGAAATATATATTCTTTTTTGGCAGCACAATGAGTCGCCCTTGGACAAAGCACATCCTTTTGTTTCTTCATCAAGATTTGGGATCTAATATGACCTTAGGAATCTGTTCTCGCTACATAGAGTTGTGTCCTCCTCCGTTTGGTTATTCTTCCAAACACATGGAGAGTTTGTGTTGCCTCCTACATCGTGAACTTATGTCAATGTCATGTTGCATGAGTCTGATCATCTTTTGTGATATTTTCCAAGGGAAGTTTCACCCAAACTGAGTCATCCTTTCTGTAGTTTGTCTCTTGACCTCATGCTTGGCGATCCCAAAAATTCCAATCAAGTCCTTGTTTGAAATCAATGAAGTTCTTTGCCTGATCATCAAGATACTCTTGTCTTTTCCCGACGAGCTGTCAAATACCTCTGGGTAGTGAATTCATACACTCACAGTGTAATCCTACCCAATTTTTGAAGATCTTGAATTTGTTGCTTGAGCTCTAAATACCTCATCTCCAGCCATCAGGCATTATTGGATTCTTGAAGATGGATACTATACTTGTATATCTTCGATTTTGAGATGTAGATCTGGTGTGTATTGCTCACGGCTACACTTTATATAGTTATATGACATATCTCTATAGTGTATTTGATTGGAATCCATGATTTTACTCATCCTGGGCATGGGTATGCCCGCCTCAGAGAGACAATTGTTATTTTTGAAGATGGCACCTCCCGAACTCTAGCCCCGAGATCACTCATTTTGTACAGCGGTGAATATTTTGTAATGTATCTCAGCCATCATATGCTCTTCTGGCCTCACAAATTAGGGGGCATCTGTTATAACCCTAAATTTCTCTACACATGCATACATGGCATTTGGCCTTCTTACTTGCAATTTTTACCAAGCCATCACTAAGTTGTTCTTCTTAAAAACCTTATTTTTGAAGATGTATGCACCCTGCACCAATAATTCCTGCATACATATGCTTGTTGCACCACTACAACCCATGTATGTATGCTAGTTGCACCACTATAGCCCGTGTATACTTGCAAAATTTGCAAAAAATAAAAAGTTGCAAGGAATTCGTTGAGATTATGGGCTATTGGGTAGTTTCTCAACTAATCCACCGCCTATATCCCATCACCCAATTGAATAACCATCCTTTTATCATATAAAAGGAGGTGTTGGGGTCTCATTACACATATATACATAAGAATAGTGAAACTCTGTTTGTTTCACATCCCCTCCTTTCCCCAAGAAATTGTAGCCATCTTGTGAGAATTGCCTCAGAATTCCCCATTTTTCCCTTTTTCCTCCATCATAAACCCATTTCATTTCCCTAGAAGAAGGTTGAGAGGAGAAAGATACACGGAGGTGCACTTGGATCTTGGTGAAGAGGAGCCTAGACCAGGTTTGTGGAGCAGTAGTCGACTTTGTTGTAAGTGATCATTGTATTATCAATAAAAGAAGAACCTTGCATGTCCCAAATTATGACATGTTGAATGTTTCCATTTGATTTATGTTTTTATTCTAACATCTAACCCTTATTGATATATGAAATTCATGCTTGTATCTTTTTGTTTGTCTATTTCTGAATGCAAGTCATCCTTGGCAGGAGGCTTGCAGTCAGCAAAGATATCAAGCGTGAGAGGATCATCACCGGACGTGAAGAAGAGGTACATTTATCTGATCCTTCTCATTTTGTCTTTCATGTATGATTCTAGGATATGTTTGGGGTAGTTAGATAAGTAGGATACTTTTAAATGGTTATTGATCTGCCTACATTGTAAATCGTGGTGTATCCATAGGGGTGTTTTTCCTACTAGCAAACATAAAGAGGAAAGTTCATGTTCAAAGATCAGTTTTAGAAAGAGTTCATCTAGGGGATTATCCCCATGGATAGATCATTTAGGGGGAGCATCCCCGGATGGAAAGATACATTTTCCATTGATGACAAAGGGGGGGATATTTATCATATGCAGACTTAGAGAAAGAGCATAGAATATTCCAGATGGATAGTACATGTCATGCCATTTCCATTGCTATGTGAAAAATCACATAACTCCTCACGGTTAGAGATTTATGGCCATGTGAAGTTGGAGAACCCTCATGAGTCATCTAGAAGCCCCAAAAGGTCAAAGTAGTCAAAGTGGTTTAAGAGATTTTAGAAGGTAAATAATAAAGTGAAGCGATGAGTGTACTATAAGTCAAAGTGAATACTGTTATCACTCCAAGAAACTTTTTGGGGTTGTAAGCCAAATATGCTTGGTAACTTAAGAATATGATAAATTAGGTATGCTTGGAACAATGGGATAACTCAATAGCTAATGAAATGGACCACTTATCATGCATTCGAAGAAGACAGTGCTTTTAGAAATCAATAATCAGATAAAGTAATTGGAACAGGGTATGAAGAATACTAGTCTAGATAACCAAATAAAACAATGTGCAGGGTCATACAATATAGCAAGAAGTCCTTTAATTCAAGTTCATGAGCTTAATAAGAAGATGGCAGTTCTTAGAAGCTGAGCTAAACTGAAGTAAAGTATAGAATAATGAAGTACATGAACAAATCTAACATTGAAAGCAAAAGAAGACTATGATTCTATTATCAAGATAAGATTCTAGTACATTAGCAAAATGTATCCAAGATTGAACCCTTAGTTCATCTCATATATTTAGCTTTATAGCTTTACAATGAAATATTCAGATCCTAGAAGAATGGATCAGATATGCTAAAGATAGAAAGTCAAAACAAGATTACAAAAAGATAGGAAATAATCCTCAAAATGAGGTCAACTCCTCATTTCATGGTCTTCAGATCAGGTAGACCCTCTGTGCTGTGCAGATAAGCCTTCCAAGGTTGTTTTATAACTCTTGATGAGGATGAAATTCGAATTTGCCAAATTTGGAAAAAACCCTAATTCATTGCCCCCAAAATAGGTGCCAAATCGACTTTGAATACCTCTTCTAACTCCTTTACATCAAAAGTGGATCTTAGATTTGACATTTATAATTCAATATCTATCTTTAGAAAGAGTTTTCAAGATATTTGGCTGAGTAAAACTTCGATCTGGGCAAAAATACCCTTTCTCTAGCCAGTGACAGGTTTCGGTGGTTAACACTGGTCAATTCTAGGTGTCTTAACCACCGAAATCTCTTCTTTCGGTGGTTAATGAACAGTCGTCCTATTCGCCTAAACCACCGAAAGCTTAGCTTTCACCAAAATTTTAAAATTGCAAAAAATGAAATACCTTGTTGATTTGATGATTGTTCAAGGCTTCTTTGGTGATGTTTCTCCTCCTTGTACAGGGCTAGAAGCTTCCATCATATGCCAAAGAAAAATATTCTGAGAGTTGTTTATGAAAACTCTCTAGTTTCTCATAATAAGTGAAACATCCAGCTTGCTTAAAAAGATCAGCTACTTCAGGGTGTGCCTCCAAGTACCAGGTTCCATCCAATTTAGACCTGAGAGCTAGTCCCGCCTTCTGCATTTGCCCGAACCTGATTGAGCCTTTTCCTGCAAATTAGAAAACCCGGGAACTCGATAGACAACAAACACAATTTCAGGAGGAAATAGTGAATCTATGATGAATTGATAGGCACAAGGATAGGGATAACTCGGCTTCTGTGAGATAGACCAAATCTTAATAAATCATAATTGAAGACTCGAGCTCAATAGAACAGAGATAACCAAAGACTCGGACTTGATTTCTAAAACAATGGGATTTCAAATAATGAATCAAGTGGGAAATGATCACGGTGATTTCTTGGAACTTGAATTTATGAATGCCACGTGAACATCAAACAGTTAGGCGAAACAATCACTCATATATTTATGTGTATGCGAGAATATGACTCGAAATGACAAGTGGGGGTCTCACAAGTACTACAGAGCATCAAACCTTGATCAGAAGTAATAATACCACCTTACATCACTGATTCATTTGATTTCCGGTGGTTATCATTTCATTATTGTGCCAGTTGACATCTAGCTCGTGTGAAAACATGGGATTTGATTTTTCCACATTGACACATTTTTTGTGGTTAATCGAACTTTATTTTTCCCTTTTAACCACCGAAAGCCAAGGCTTTCGGTGGTTAATGAACTCTTCACAGGTTCGCCTAAACCACCGAAACCTGTAACTCTCCCTTTTTCTTAAGAAAATCAATTCAGATGTTTATTTCAAGTTTATTTACAAACAATAGACTCTTTAACAAGCCTATAAAAATTTAGAAATAATTTTTTTTGGACATCTCCTTATCACCTAAACTTGACCATTTTGACTGTGCTAGTTTAAGAGATAACAAATACAAAATAAATTATTTAACAATAAAGTTAATGGAGAAATTACTAAGTGGACAAGTGGTTAGAAGTGGGTTAACCCTAAAATAAGGAAAGTGGGTTAATATGGTTAAAAGGTAACCCCTTGAGGAAGCTACATGAAAGTATAAATAAGAGGCAACACTCTCTCATTTTAAATCACACTTGAGCATATTGAATATATACAGTTGATTGAGGTAACCAAAGGATATCTAAGCTGAATTTCAGAGGGAAGGTGAAGTAAAGAAGGCCGAAATTCAAGGGAGGATAAATTATTTTAATGATGCTTTCTAAGGTATGTTATTTACAGGTCATCTCACCATTTTCGCAATAAAAAAATTTCTAGAATGATTTAGACTGTGAAATTAGGAGGCCATTGAGGAAATATATCCAAATAGTTGTGATACAAATTTCAGCTTGTGGGTCGTTGTATTTTTGTAATTACACATCGTGGAAAATAGGGTTTGTGGTTAGTCCTAAAACTAGTCTAAAACAGGTGTTTCGGGTAAAAATGACATAACTTATTCATAACAAATACAAATTCAGTGAGACAAAATATATTGGTTATAGTACATTCTTTAGTATTCAGTGTATATTTTTCAAATCCATACAACAAATATTCTGTGCGGGGGCATGCTCTACAAGTTCTCCCTCTAGAATAAGCCAGAATTAAACAAGGTATGCCATTTTTTCTATAACTCCTTTTCTGAGAGGTTCCAAGTAGTGAAATATGGAGGAATTGCATAAAATACACTGAAGAACATTGTGTACCATTTCCAGATATTTATTCATTACAAGTACATATTTATTATTATTGCAAGTTAGGGTTTTTGACTAATAAAAAATTAGTCTTGTGAGACTAAAGTAAAGTTTGATGAAAATGCTAGTCTCTTGTTGTTAAAGTTAAGGAAGGTTTGCAGGTATGTGATCATATACACCAAGTCTATTGCAGAGTTACAAATCAGATTTTGATGATGAAATTCATGAGGGATTTTAGTTGAGGTACATGTTGGGTACATGGTTGAGACAAGTAGTTGATGAGTTGGCACATACATGATGTGTATAGTTGATGATGTGGGTACATCTTGATGAGTCATATTTTATGTGTATTTGATGCATTATTGGTACATATTTGGTGCATGTTTGATGCAATCGTTGATGGTACAGGTTGAGGTACAAGTTGGTGCATGGTTGATTTAATCGTTGATGGTACAGGTTGAGGTATAGGTTAGTGCATGGTTGATGCACTTGTTTATGGTACAGGCTTATTACAGGTTGTTTGGTATAGGTTGATGCATGGTTGATGCACTTGTTTTTGGTATAGGTTGATTATAGGTTGATTGGTACAGGTTGTTATAGTGGTATATCTCACAGTGATAGTGTGACAGTGGTTCCATAATTCTACTTCTACGTCAGGGTGGTTGGATGGGGCAAGAACGGATGGTTGTATCCACCTTCCGGTTGTAGCCGAAGAACATAGGGGGTTGTGGCCTCCTTCTAGTTGTAACCAAAGAATTGGGGATTTGGAGCTTCCCTCAAGTTTTAGCCCGAGAAACTAGGGGGTTGGAGCCTCCTTCCAGTTGTAGCTGGAAGACAAAGGAAGTTGGTGCTTCCAATGAATGTAATTCTTCAAGACATATAAGAAAAATCATTGTGTGGTTTTCTCCCGCTTTGGGTTTCCACGTAAAAACATTGGTGTACTATGTATGTGTATGATTTATCATTTGTTCATTGTTTATTTACTCTGAAATTATTGGATGATAATTCTACATTGATATAACACTTACATTTTATGGTGAAAAAGGATTCAATTACTCTATTATTGATTCACCCCCCCCCCCTCTCAGTAATCCAACAGGTTGTAGCCTCCTTCTAGTTGTAGCCAGAGAATTAGGGAGTTGGAGCTTCCCTTAGGTTGTAGCCTGAGAAAATAGGGGGTTGGAGCCTCCTTCCTGTTGCAGCTAGAAAGAAAAGGAAGTTGTTGCTTCCAATGAATGTAATTCTTAAAGACATATAAGAAAAATCATTTTGTGGTTTTCTCCCACTTTGGGTTTCCACGTAAAAACACGAGTATACTGTGTATATGTATGATTTCTCATTTGTTCATTGTTTAATTACTCTACAATTATTGGATGATAATGCTACATTGATATAACACTTGCATTATATGGTTAAAAAAGGATTAACTTGCTCTATTATTGATTCACCCCCCTCTCAATAATCCAATAATTCTTGTATAATTTATTTAAGTCCAACATTTTCATTTTCCATTTCATCTATTGAAACATCAAGAGAATCCATTGTAACCTTATGAATCTTAGCGATCCTAGATGGAAGCATATTGCTAAGATTTAATGTAGAACAAGTTTTTCCCTTTTTATTTTTTGAAGGGGTTCTTTCAAAAATCAATTTTCTCAAGTCTTTATCAAATAAAGCATTATGTACAGAAAATGATTCTTCCTATGAGAAATCATCTTCTTGAACAAGGAGTTTAGTCACAGGTTTTATATTTTCTTCATTGGGAAAATGAATATTTTCTATATCAACTTCCAAGTCCATATCTTCGATATGGATTTCCCTTTCAGGTATGTTTTCTTCAATTTCTTGTTGGGAATTAGTCCTTTTTCTTTTTACTTTCAACTTGTGAGATTTTTCCAAATTTTGTTGAGGAGGGTTTTTATCACCTCCATCATCTGAGTTATTCATTGTAGACCTTCTTTGTTGAGATGTTTTAGATTGGGAATTATTTTTGGATTGTGTGCTCTTTTGAGAAACCATATGATATTGGGTGTTAATTTCATTAGATGGTTTACCATTTTTATTATACTGGTCCATGGTAATTATGATAGTTTCAATGTTGTCTTCTTTCCTTTCAATGCATTCAACCAGAGGATTATGGTTGTCTCATTTTTCTTCTCCAAATATTAAAGTATTAATAAGTGTATTATTGAATCCAACCGATACCATATGATCATGAAAAAGATGATTAGGATCAAAACCCTTAATCACTTTTGTAAATTTCATGTTATATTGATCGAATATTGTAGCATATTTATCAATTTTAGGATTTCCTCTTAGAAATATTTCATCAACCTTCCAAGGTAAAAGGATAAATTGTTTCTTCTTTTTTTCATAAAATAGATGCAACCAGGATTTGTATTTCCTTGCCACTTAGACAAAAAATAATTTATTTGGAAGATAGTAAGAAATATATAGGGGTTTTTCATGAGATTAATAGATCCTTAAAATATTATATTTTTCAGTTTTTTCCATAGTCCCCTTTTTATCCAGAAAAATTAATGCTTCCTATGGCAATCTAAATGTATTTTCTCCAAACATGAGTTTCCTAAAAACATAAAAAAAATCATTATATACTTCATAAAACAAATGAGCTGCCTATTTTCTCCATAGGGCCTAATACCAAATTGTGACATAGCCAAGATTACAATTTAGCCTTTTTGCAATGTTCAACCCCTTGAAAGTATGATAGTAAGTAATAGAGAAAATCAAGTAAGAAGCCATGTAAAACTTCTTAGTTTCTTTAAAGCTTGATAGTTGCAAGAAATTTCAGTGGAAATGATTTTTCCCCAATCGAAAATCACTTATTCTTGGATTGTAAAATATTAAATATAAAGAGCCAACTGAGGAATGGTTTACGTAGAATCTTTTCTTGTAATTCTAGCAAACAACCATGCTACTTCTCAGTAGGGATTTTTCAATGAACTTTCCTGAATTCTTGATATATCGCCTAGCATTGTTGAAGGGCCTTCTAAGTATTCTTACAGAAGCTCTATTCCATTGTTCTTCTCTTTTAGAAAACTTCTATATTCGTCTCCTTTGAATGTAACAATCGACTCTAGTAATTTCAACATCTTCCTGAAAGTTGAAGGCACTAAAGAGATATGGGATCTGTTATGCAGTAGAATTTCTCTTCGATTTTGAATAAATTTATCGACGCACCAAGAGACAATGTCTTTGCAATCAAACACTTCCAGAATGCAACTAGCTAGAGCGATACCTGATGTCCAAGTATTATTGTGGTTTCTTTATGGTAGAGGAAATGCTGTGAAATACTAGTAATACCTTGATGAGCGAAAAATGTAGTCTTCCCTTGTGAACAGGTTCAAGTATCTCCACAAAACTACTGCTTTCCCATGTCCATCTCAGTGTAGCTGGTGAACTCTCTGTATAACTCTTTAGAATATTGGAATAAAATGTTCCTCAATAATATGACTTGGGTTCTTTTTGATGAAGAAGTTAATACACATTTAATGAGATTACCTTGAGAAGTGTGCAATTAATAACAACCTTTTCAAAATTTAATTAGCAGTTACTTTTTGTAATGGTAGCATTAAACAAATTTTGAAAAATGTGAGAAAGGATAGAGAATAGTGGGGTCACAGGGTGGTGGGTGTGGAAAAAATGAAAAAATGAGTCCACAAGTCCAGGAACCCGAGAACCTGCGGTGTAAAGAAAATGAAGAAAAATGGTTAAGTGTTGATGCATCGTATTTACAATGAAATGAAAATGAACTCGTGAGTCTGCCAACCTGGGAAATTGTGAAAATATCAAGAAAATGGTTAAGAATTGGTGCTTTTTGTATGTGGTGGAGAAGGGAGGTAGACTTGTAGAATGAAAACTTCTTTTGGAAAGAAAGTATACCCACCATGACTCAAAATATTTCTAAGAGAAATAAGAGGAAAATATTAAGCTACAAATAGCTCAACAAAAGGATAAATGTAAACTTGACCCTGTGAAAATGTGGTACCCCACACTTTGGAAACAAAAGACTGCATATCACTTCTATGAAGTGCACAATTTATTTGCTTCATCTTTCAAAAAGCTAATTCATGGACCAAATACATCAAGATTATCCCTGGAAGTCGCATCTATCTTAGGAAGGAAAGGAAGTTTTGAAGCAATGAAAATTTTTAGTGTTATGAGACTTTATTATTCACATGAGAAACCTTCATAACTTCCATATTATGTTTCAGATCAAATATTTAAACTTGAGATATGTAAACAATATAAATTTTGTGCTCACTTCTTTAACAATAAAAGGAAAAAATAGTTCATCCCATTACCATGGAAAATTGGGAAAATAATTGTAAAAAGAATTACCCATATGGATGAAATCTCAACTCAATTTATTTATTCAATCTCAAGAAATAAAATGAAATAAAGGGTTTCTCCCCTATTCAGTTATTTATGACACATGACATTTTTAGGATATATCATGTCATTTTCCAAAACATTTTTATTTGGAAAAGAAGAAGGTGACCATCAAAACCCTCAAGGGTTACCTATGGAAAAATTGCAAGAATATATTGAGACAACCATCAATACAACTGATCATCACAGACAATGGGGAAGAGTTGTAAATGAGATAAGTTCATAGTCCTGAAATGTTTCCTAGAAAAATAGCCTACCCAAAGTAAGACCCCAAAATTCATTTTAAGAACAAAAAAGTCTTTGATTGATAACTCTGATGACGAAGGAGAACAAAATCCTCCTAAGGGAAATCTTGGGAAGCCACACAAACTCCCAATTTCCAGTAAGAGGAAGAGAGATACAAATATAGAGGGAGAAAGTGAATACATACCTGGAAATGAAAGTGTCCTGAAAGATATGGAACTTGATGTAAACATTGAAGAAATAGAATTTGTAGGTGAGGCTACAAGAAAGTAGAACAATTGCAAGAGAATCGGCTACTCAAGAAACAACCATATTTGAAGAGGAGTCTCTTACCCTGCATCATGCCACATTCAATAAAAATTCAAGAAAGTTAGATATTGAAAATGTTAATGAAAAAAATACGAAGATTCAAGAAAAAATGAATTCAGAATTTGACTTTCAAGGGGTTCTGTTGAGCACTCAACACACCCTAAAAGCCCTATCAAGTTTTGTCACTTTTTGGGTACCACTTGTTTTCTTGAATGTCTAACTCGATTTCATTTTTGGAAATGGTTTATCTTTTTTCATTTTAGTCTCTCTTACCACCTAGTTAGTTTTGTTTGAACTTGTGAAACCTCATGTCTAAAAGACCTTAACACCCGAATTAAGAATCGACAGCTAAACATTGCACCTAACATGCTCAGGTTTGGCATCGGAAATAATTCAAGTAAGTAAGGTAACCACACAAAGACAACAGTCACTGAGAAACTATTATCATTGACATCGGTAGAAGGTGGTTGTGGTTTGCATAAGTTATTCGCATAAATGTTCGAGAGATAGTCGATCCCCTTCGACATCGGCAAAATACGAGAAAGACAGATGTTAACAAAGGATGTAAATAAATCATTGATAATCGATGCCCGATGTGCTTTATCAGGGATCGTGGAAATCCAGAAAGATCGCAACAATCATTTCAATTGCGATAAATTTATCTCTGATAGCCGATCCCCGATGCATTTTCGACATCGGGACTTTTTCGAGGGAGCCGATCCGAGAGCACTTGGGTAGGTTTATCGTCGATCACCGATCCTTGACACTTTTCGACATAGGAAATTTAGGTTTGGGTTTTAGAAACGTATGGGTTAAAGAAATTCCCAAATCTGACTGACACGAGTGAATGAAGTCACCGATATCGAACGCCATGTGTCTTTAGCACGTAAGAGGGTTGTATGGTCTAGTTTTATCCTGAGTCATTTTTGGTTCCCTAGGTCCTAGTCACACCTCCTAGTCATCTTTTCCATGTTAGCTCTATACGGAAATATTGATTAGTGTCGGAGATTTTATAGGAGGATATCAACGAAACTTTTCGTAGCACAATCCCGACCCCCCATCCACCAACTGAAAGATCGGAACAATGGGATGTTTGCGGCATAAGATACGATCAAATTTTGGACATTTAATGAACTATTTAATGCTCAATCCCGCATTATTTTCTACCCCATGTGTCGATTAGACAACAACATTTTGAAATTGTCGATAAACCACATTACCACATACGCCTCTATCATCAACCCATGATAAATTTAAGTTTAAACATCTCTGAAGATATGGCAGAATATTTGTTGAATTTTCACTCATAACCCAAATTGAATGGTTGATGCGACACGGTAAGTTCATCCCTGTTTAAATATCTAGAACCATTTTGAAAAAATTCATTCGGGGCATAATTTGAATTCCAGAGCGTCTAAAGGATCAAAGTGAGAGACTCAAGAATGTATTGACCCTTTTGATTATCAAAACCAGGTTTAACAAGCTTTAGAGGTATGTATCCAAGTCTGGCAATTCATTGGTTATAATTTATATATGCGCACCCGATTTTATTGCACAATATCTAAACTATGTTATAGCTGTAGGTAAGATGTCGCCGAGAAATCTAACCACCAGATGCTCGTTGAGAGCACCAAAGATGAAAGAAGACGAGATAGGTGAAGGTTATTCTCCAAGGACCACGAGGCAGTTGGAGTACGCCCCTAGGGTAGAACCCATCGTCAAAACATAAACAAAGAAATATTTTGTCTAGCCTCCATCCTTTGGTGATACAGAGGTAAGCATCAGATCCAAGGTAGCGCTCCCACAGTGAGGGGATCTCTTCAATAGAATTAGCCGAGAAGAATTCAAAGAGTATATCCCACACAGTGACCCATATGTAAGGGCACTTGATGACCAGGTGTTCCCCAACATATGACGGTTGTATTTACACATGATGGCAAGAAGAACCCTCATTTTCCCTTGCATAGACATTCTAAAATGGCTCATCAACCATACATATGGGAAGAAGTTCTTGATCAACGATGAGAATGGTGGATGCATCAGATTTTTCCTCCCGAGAGAAGTCTAGAAATACTACAAGCTTAAGGACCTAGAGGAGTGACTCAACATGGACTTCATGGTGAATTTATATGAATTTCGTGACACCATCTGGTTGATGGCTTCATGGTGGAAGGAGGAAAAGAAGTTCACTAACCGAAGCAATGGTTAGTACAGAACAATCAACCTGAGGGAGCCATACATATATTTGATGACTCTCATCTGCCAGCTATATGGAGAAAAGGATTGCTCCAAGTTTTCGGAAGCATGGATGCCTTTGGTGTACACAATGGCGATCTCCAGGAGCAACTTCAACTAGGGAGCGATAATCTCAAAAAATTTTAGCATTTGTGTATATTAGGCTCAAATGTCGAAGGAAGAGGAGGCACCCACTTTCTACATGGCCTTGTACCTACTCGATGTCATGTGTGCAAGGAACGTCTTCATCGGCATGAATCTAAGTTGGCATTTTGTGGAGCTCTAGGTCCACGTCTACTTCATCATAGTATGGGAGAATAGGTACAAAAAGTCGTATGCACTCATATGCGATGAATTCATTGCTCACATTTATTTTATTATTTTTAAGAAGGAAGTCCCAAGACTATCTGCGATAGCCAAGAAAATGATAGAAAATGTAGGCCATTGGTATTTAGATGAACACTCAACCCACATCATAATATTTGAATCTACCAGAGCACCACATCTCCTACACGCTCATGTCCTAGAACGACTCGTTGTGGGAGAAATCTGTTATCATACCACCCTGCAGGGCTATAACTCCACGTTGGTCAAAGACAAGAAACGAGCTTTTATACCCTACGGTTTTCATATAGGGTTTTATCTGGTGAAATATACTACTCAAGACAAACTAGAAGGGTTGAGCCAAATTGAATTCAGGTTCCCATCAGGCCGATTCCGCAAGCATGAACCTAAAGGCTTGGTCTTCCAACATGCTTCACAAGTATCATCTTGTTGGTTGTATGCTCGTGATAAGTTTGAGGATGAAATTTTCATAGAGAGCACCTAGGACTGGGATGAGGTGGTGTAGAGGATGGCCAACCCAAACATGACTAGGTCCAAGTCCATGAGCATGGACGAATAGGTGGAAACGATAGAGCAGTCATCTCAAGAGGCCCTCAGGGCCAGGGAAGAAATTAGAGCAGCAGAGACAACATAGGCAAAAAGAAGGGGGATCTTGATACAAGGGGCATAGAGGATCATTGATCAGTTGCAGAATGACTCGGATCTGATAGAAATGACAAATATCTCAGTAGATGACCCAATCGAAAGCTGAGGATAACCAAGTGGCACACAACTGATACAAATTAAAGAAACCACCAGGTCAAAAAACCCTGAAGCTAGACCACCATAGGTCAGATCACCGTGGGAAGTTTTGGCTTGGTTCGAGATACCGAGGACATCAAGAAGAAAAATTATACCAAATCCCTTGTTCGATTTACTTACCATCTACGATGATGAGGAGATTTCATAGGTGTCCTTGGTCACTCCAATGTAAATTATAGAGGAGAAAGAACCTGAGAAAGAATACACCCTAGGTCTCGATGCTCCAAGCCAAATTCGTTTGTTGAATGAGCATGAGGTAGAAATTTCCTTAGATGTTGAGCCACTCGACATACTAGGAACCCCAATGGATATCTCGAGGGATGAGCTAGGATCGGGCAAGCAAGGAGAAGAGATTCCACAATAGGAAACTGACATCTCAACATTCGATTACCAAGTAAGTATCGAACATGCCCCTGATTCCTCTATTTTGGCCAGTACCTTACCACCCGATGAGAAACAACTAGAGGTTGAGCCATCGAGGCATACAGAAGAGGTTTAGGAACTCGGTCTTGCATATATATACATCGTCAGAATCCTAGGAAACACTCTTACTTGGGGAGAACAAAAAATCCTCGAACATGTGGATGAGATTTCCAATATACAAGCAATCACCTACGACAGAAAGAGGAAAGCCATTGTGAAGAGAAATACCAAGAAAAGGAGGCTTACTTTGGACAGTTCGATCCTCATCACCATAGAAGATAAATTGATCAGCATAGAGCATGCCAACACATTTGAGCTTATCGACGTAGGGATGGAGATCACAGATACCACCCTGGATAGAGAAACGAAATATGAAGAGGATATGGCCACTGCACTAAAGGAGTTGGAGCATCTGCACCATTTGGTGAAATATTATCAGGACTCCACACAGGCAACGATATTTTTGAGAAGCGAATCCCAAGATGCCTACAACAGATTCACAAATGAATGACACCATTTTACTGCAGGGATATCCGACTTCCAAGAAGACACTCTTATGGAACTAGCAACCTTCAAAGATGTGGAAATATGGTACAAGAAGGCCCACCAAGCAGTGGAAATAATTGAGTACATCAACGCGGTTCAGAAGGGTTGAGACGCTGAAGAGCATGACATTTAGGTGTTGAGGGATAGAAACATAAATTGGATAAGGAAAGTGGTCGAATAGTAGGTGAAAATGGCCTAAGAACCTCAATAGGAGATTCAAGATAAATGGGTCGATTGCGAAAGAAGTTGGGTCAATATTAATCAGAAGATGAAAAAC
The DNA here is from genome assembly GCA_009831015.1 of Picea engelmannii. Taxonomy (NCBI): domain Eukaryota; kingdom Viridiplantae; phylum Streptophyta; class Pinopsida; order Pinales; family Pinaceae; genus Picea; species Picea engelmannii. The sequence continues at coordinate 871,202 of ML790189.1, read as the reverse complement.
ATCTTTCTCCTAAAATTCGGCTAACCTGAGGGTTTTGTCGACTTGCATGACATAGTCAAATAACATGTAGAACAAGACTCGGCATGGACTGAAGAGATATAAAAGGTGGTGAACATGGCACCAGGACAAGTACAACAGTTCATGGAGAACCCGATCAAGGCTAGAAAAGTATTACAACAGTTAAGGGTCAAAATAGTTAAGTATCGGGCACGGGCAGTAGAAGTAAAGGATATCCTTTCAGCCCCAATGAACCAACATAGATTCTCGTATGCTAGCACATGCAAGAAACGCTTTGTCAAATGGTCAGAGTATTAGAAGAGTCATCCAATTTAGTGAAACCATTCGATGACTCTTAGAAGACAGAGAGATGGAAAAGCGATGTGGCGATTTTTTGTTTTTCTTAGCTTGCACTTTTGATAGTTATTTTTAGTTAATGTTTTGTTATTAATAAGAGGATCGACCTTTTAGAAAGGGTCGATGGTTTTGGCGAAGACCCTCATTTTTGGAATTGTAAAGAACTATTTCAGAACTACCTTAATTGAGAAGTCTTATTTAGGACCGGAGACAAATTTATGTTTTACATCAGAGGTATGTGTGATTGGATCATAAGGAGGAATTACTTCTGATTTTATCTCATGAATGGATGTTGTAATGAGTAAGAGTTTCTGAATCTATTGATAAGTTAGCCAATTCAATATTTTTATAGTTCTTGTCTCTAATGATGGAAATAAAATCGTTTAAACTGAAGGAGAAATTTTCGTAAGAAGATATCCTATCAATCACTACGTAAAGCCGGTCGATTATTTGGCCAGATCAATAGATCTGGAGAACCATTCCACTATCAAACTGTAATGATCCCAAGCCAAATTATTTCTTGGAATCACTAACTACTACTAATTTATTGAGTTATTAAGTGCATACAAGATTCATCAACACATGGAGATCACAATATATTCAAGATGTAGAAGCACAAGCAATGATCTGAAATTTTTATTATGAGCAATGTAAGATCAATACAATAGATGGCTGATCTAGCATAAACCTCATATGGTCGTACAAGCAATAGATATGAGTTGCTACAAAATGCTCCCGACAATACAAAATAAGCCTCCAAAGGCTGGATATACAATGAAGACTAAATCAAGCAGATCTGAGTCGTACTAATGCTCAACCTCCAAGCTGGAAAGTGCCACGTTCTGCTAGAATGATGAAGCCCTGAATAATTCTGCCCTGCTACCAAAAGTGTCCAATCATCCCGAGAAATATGCCAAATGATAGATCAGGCAACTGTAAGGAAAACCCAGATGTCCAAATTTCCAAATCCACTCTCAAACTCCGTAGATCTGAATTCCCCACTGAATGGTGTGCCCCACTGGATGAATGAAACGCTAGCTGGTTTGGCCCTGATGAAGGAGGCCTCCAAATTATCTGAAACTCTCCAAGAATATAGATCGAGCTATGAGAATCCCGTGGGAGAATTTTTGGTCTTAGATCTCAAGCAGATCTCCCTAGATCTGATTTTTACTAAATCACAGGATGTCCCCTATAGCTCCACGACATCCCAATCTACAGAAAAATGTAGAATGATGATAACCCTCCAGAAAAACCCTCAAACTGATGGTCCTTCCCCTACAAACAAAACCCAACTGTCGGAATGGCCCCAGGCCCTCAAGATAAGCTGGATCGAACCTCCCTTGATAAGCTGGCCCTGAGACTAGAATGGTGTGGAGGAGTCTTTCATCCCCGAGACCAAGCTGTGGAACAAGGTGAGTGGATATTTCACCACTGAGTTTCTCAAAAGGGTTTGTACAGCAAAACCCCCAAACTGAATGCTCAAGAGCAATAGCAAATGCTAATCCAAAACCAGAATGAATAATAGGTGCACCCCAGCCTCTTACTTATACTTTTCCTTCTAATTCTCTGTTGAGTTAGGTTAACTCC
>ML790189.1:812718-851019 GCA_009831015.1 Picea engelmannii | reverse complement strand
GGTGGCTATCTAGAAATCTCTTTAACAATATTCCTCTCACTCTTTACAACATATAAGGTGGTAATATAGAAACTCTCTTACAAAATTCCTCTCACTCTTATTCACATATAAGGTGGAAATATGGAAATTTTACAGAATTCCTCTCACTCTTAACAATGAGTGGCTTACAATCCTTCTTTAGGAGATATCTACATATGCATATTATATTTACAAATATACATATTTACAATGAAATTTTTAAATGGTTTACTTATGGATTCATTCTTCCCATTGTATTGGGAGGAGTCTCACAACTTACAACCTCTGACAATGCCTATGATGTTGATGTTGAATTTGACATTGAATCTGATGCTAAATCCAATAAACCATTAGAACAAGCTATAGGTCTTCCTAGTAACATGTATAACCTCTCCTTGTGAATACCAAGAACTATTGTTGTGTCTGGAGCAACTTCCCTTGAATACACAAGTACCTGGCCATTCTAGAATGCAAGTGCATAGCCTTCATCTTCAAATGGCACAACTGAGAGTAGGTTTACCTTCAAATATGGAACATACAACATATTTTCTATTCCCATAAATCCTCCCGACTCGATATGGAATCTTACATATCCATACCCTCTTATTGTTTGTCTGGTGTTGGTTTCATATCCTACATAACAATATGTATCAGACTCTAATAAAGTCAAAAATATTGATCTCATTCCGGTCATGTGATGAGATAAGCCATTGTCGATGAACCATTCTTCGATGTATTCATATATCACTTTGCCAAGACCAACCATTAGGATGTATTCTTTCCCAAATATTTCAATAATACCTTGACTTCATCTGGAATTGTTGCTTTCCTTTTTGCAAGTTCCTTTACATATTTTCTGTTATGTTTCGGACATAAGTGCGGGTAAAATGTCCAAAATTCTCGATACGATGTCTACTCTTACCACACTAAGAGAATAGTGTGTTGTTCCCATCTTGGAACCATGATCCCTTTGTATCATTCCCCCTTTTCCTTTTCTTTGAGAAATGATCTTTATCTTTAGCCTTCTTCCTGGAGGGATTATCTTGCACAGACTGTATTCTTTGACACTTCTCCATATCATGGTTACTAGTTCCACATGAAGCACATGGATATCTAGACCATTCAATAGTGGGAAAAGTCTTCATTCTTTCTTCTGTAGCATGCACATATTTCTTTAGAGATTCCTTACACATGTTACCTTTCTCTAAACTAGAAGGTAAGGCTATTTTTTATGTAGACCTTCTTCATCTGAAGTTCTCCTTGCTTCAGTTGTCCTCGATCATTCTCCATCTTGGCAGGAAATTTAATAATATGAGGAGTCATATTTCTCGATCACGCCTTTTAAAAGAGGTAGTCCCTTTTTCATCTAAGACTTTACATTCTCAGCCTGCCAATCTTCATGGATTGGTATTGATGGTGCCAATACTTGATTTCTGAACTGCAACTTTCTTTCCAATTCATGAAAAATACCCTTATGGAATTCTTCATGACATATTAGTCGAGCTTCCAACTTTTACCTCTCTTCCTCAAGATCTTGCAACTGCATCCTTCACTCAGAATTATCCTTCTGGATTTTTCGATTAATATTCTTCTGCAACCTCAAGTTCATGAGAGCTTTACTCATTTTTTCCTCTCGATAAGAGCCTTCAAAATATTCACCAACTGAACTCTTGGATCTCATCACATCAATAGCTTGAAATACACATCAAAACTATCTCTGATACCACTTGATAGGAAAATCCTTAGACACCACTTATTTTTTTACCATATACACTTGCAACATCTAACTTGATTCAAAATTAATTTCCTTATCGTATTGAGGTGATTTGTAGAAAAATGATGATGTGCTCTTTATCCAAAAAACTCATAAAATGATGATTAATTTGCAGAATAGTGAGATGACACAACATAAAATAAAAGAACTCAAATTACATATGTAGATGGCATATTATTTCATTTTCAAAGTCCCTTTAGATAGCATGATTGTTCTGCATCATCTCAAAATACCAAATTACATTAAAATATGGGCTCACAAAAGCCAATTTAATGGAATATATTTAATTCAACTGCTCAAAACAATAAAATGAGTTCATCATTATAATCCTTGAGAAATTTCGAGAAATTTGACTATAAAGTCGACCAAATTATGAACTAGCTCAATTACAACCTCTTTACACACTAAACGGTGCATTTTGGTACTCATTAATGGAAATATGGACTAAGACTTTTATAAATGACCTTTGATCATAAAATATACCTCAAATTCATGATCCTTGCGAAAAATTGTGAAAATGAGTATAAAGTTTCCTAGGTTCTATTAATATACCCTATGGCATGCTTTACAAGACAACCATACTTGGCCTCTTCTTTACATGTAAATCGAGACATATGTACTACCTTGGAATTCCTTCCCTACATCGAAAAATATGCCTCAATATGTTTTCATCTCGAGATCCATGCATAATGGGATGTGTCGAGGAATTGGGATCCACACACATAAATAGGCCATGACCCTAACTCCTTGTTTGCAACTTACTGCAACTTATCTCTAATTTTGGAGGCATCTTGTAACAAGCGGGTTTGTTGGCCTAATAGTTAAATTGTTGGATAATTATATAGGAGTTTGGGGGTTTCATTCCTTGTGATCCTCTCCTAGTAGGCATATTCATTGGTTGTTTTTAATATATAGTTACGATGGTGAAGTTCATTAGCCATGCATGGGCTATGGCATTGGTCACATGTATAGTATATAAACCAAGGGGTTGGGGGCTATCCCTCAGCCCCTTTCTCCAAAAAAATGAAATTTACATTAATTCAAATATAATTTATACCATATATCGGTTAAGACTTATGTGATGGCGTGATGGTAGGGGAGGCTTTGTTAAGGCTTATGGAGGTCGTAGGTTTGACCCCCGTCGACTCCATAAATTTTGATAAATACTAACCAATATTGGACAATGGGAGGTTTCCACATCGTGGCCTCTCATTGGTTCTCCCTTTCCACGCGTCAACATGCGATTCGTCCACCCAGATGTACATACTTTCCTAATCAACTACCAACTAATCATGCCACATCACCTACTTTCCATGTCCTCACTGTACGAATTGTATGTTCATGTGCCACACCACCTATACCATCATGTGCCACATGTCACCCTTTTGACTTTTCCCATTTGACTTGAACTTTGACTGCACATAACTTTTACATACGAATTCTGTTTGAGGCGATTTTTGTGTCGTTAGAAATCTATCACCGAGCTCTACACATTGATGGAATTTTTTAGGGCATTTTGAATACTTGAATTTTGATCTCTTCTGGATCCCCTGAGACCTCTGTGAGTGTTCCTTATATCCTTCTAGATCACTTGGGGAGGATCTCTCTTGCCACACTATATAGTGTACCAAACCGCTTATTTACCATTGTTGAGGTGATGTGGTAACTCCTAACCAAATCCAAATTTCTTTGTTGTCATTCTATATCATCTCCAAATGCTTTCCTTGTCTATTTAATTCTACCCATAGAGTTATTTTTCCTCATAAATTGTTTAAGAGGCTGAATTTAACCTTTGATAGCAATGCAATACATAATTCATATGCAATTATAAAACAACAATAGAAATAACAATGCATACTTTGAATTATTTCATTATCCATTAAAATCAATCAATTGACAAAACACAAAATCATTCAACAACAAGATAACCGTGGAAACTTTTCTGCAAATGAAGCCATGACCACCAAACTAGTTGTTGAGGAGTGATTTTCCACCCAGTGATGGGAATTAACTATTGATTCCACCACCAAGCCAAGCCATTATACCACCATGGTGAAGGAACATCCTATAGGGCTCTAAAATCACTCAACACAACCCATTTCTCACTTGACAAACCTATTTGCTCACTACAAAGCTAATCGAGCCCTCTTTTAGTACTTAGACAATCCATGCCATTTCCTTCTATTTCCCCACACAATAGTAAGGATGACCCATTCCTTCTATGCTCAATAGTTCCTTAGAGAGATCTTCCCCTTCTATGCTCAATTGTTCCTTAGATTGATGTTCCCTTATAGTGCTCTTCAACATGTGCATAAAGAGTCCAATATTCTATCTTCCTTTTGGTAATAATCAGTGACATAACATACTTAACCTCTAACAATACATGAGTAGCAATAATAGGGTTGTAGGTATGAATTTATTTCCTCATTTATAGTGGACATCCATGCATGGTATTTATCTCCAACCATGTTCTTTTCTTCCACATTTTCAGCAACAAGCTTCCCCATCTTCTTTGGGCTCCTACCAACCACTAACATGTGGGAAACTTCTAAAATTTACAACCATTGTAGACATCATAAAAACGAGGAAAACTAGGGAGAAAAAACCGATATTGCATGAAATATTTCCTCCTCTCCATGCCCCACGAATGGTTGAATCATCATAATGGAAGAATATGCATGGAAAATACTAAGGAAGACATTTTATTGCATGTGACCTCTCTCTCTTCCAAATGATATGATAGATATAACACCTATACTTAGTCTACACCCACAAGTCAAATATTGATGGGACGGGTGTAATAAAGCATGGGAAATAAAAGATAGTACTCCAAAGGACAATGACCAGGTCAAATCGTCCATCAACCCCCTTTACTCTTTCCATCTTTTGGTATCATAGTCCCTTTTCTCCCTCAAGTGACCATTGTTGAGTCACATAATTGACATCTTTTGGCACCTAAAACCTTGTATTAGTCCATTTTAATGATTATATGTAGGATTAGGCGTAAGGTGTTTTCCAAATCATTTTATTTTGTCATTTTATGTGAATTTATGATTAAATATTAGAAAAAGAACATATTTTCACTTGTCTTTCAAAACTGGGTTAGTTTGTTGGTTGTTACAGGAACAACATAATCTTGTAATCATATCCATATAAGAATAAATATGAACTATGATCCAGATTTGTGAGCGGAATGAAATGAAACCACAGATTTATAATATTAACATAGAGACACAGTGAAAAATAATAAAGATACAATAAAACTTGACTTCTATTAAATAAGAAATATGTTGAAAATTGTAAAATGCAGATTGAAAACAAACTTGATAGAATGGTGGAAGCTTATCTTTGAGAAGAGATGTGACGACAATGCTCATTCACAAGAAGATGAGTAAAATGAGGCTCTAAAGGCCTTTTATTGATGAGGAAATTCATTTAGGGGGTCCAATCAGAGCCTTTAAATATCATTAAGCTACCCGATCGTGAAAAATCATCGTTTAGGACCTCAAAATGGCCTGGAAAGTTCAGGAATAAAATTTTTTATAAAAATAGTAAGTTGCCAAAAAATTATTTTGAGCCACTTGGAAAATGTGGGTGGCCACATATATCCTCCTGGATCAATACTCCCCCCTTAGGAAGTAATGGTTTCCATTGCGTTGAGTGCCCCCATCAGATGAGGAAATGTTTGTTGAATTTTGCCTCGGGTGAGCCACTTGCCTTGGTACAGGTGCTATCCTACTTTGACAACCCGATAAAGTTGGATCCTCTGCTAGCAAGTTCCCTTGAGTTGTTTTTCTAGGATCTGATCAGTGGATTCATGTTCCATGTAGTCAGGGTTGAGCTCTATTGGTGTCAATTGTTCTATTATCTCCTAGGTGTCTAATAATGGTGGAAAATAAGGCTGAAGGAGGTCCACATTAAACATTGGGTGCAAGCCAAGGAAGGGGGGAGGGTCCTCACCCACAACCTTGGTGATGGTGTAGGGTCCATAAATGAGTGGATGAATCTTCTAATGATGCCTTGTAAGACATTCTTTCTACAAGTGCAACCAAACTTTGTCTCCCATCTGAAATTGGTGTGGCACTCAGTGTTGATCATGGCGCTGCTTGTACTTGGAATTGGACTTCTGTAAAATATCCTGAACCTGTTGGAGGATGTGCTAGATCTGCTCAATGAACCAAGTGGCTTTGTCAGCTCGAGTTGGAGCATGCGACGAGTCTTCCTGGGTGGCTGTAAGGGGTAGTGAAACATCCATGGGACCCAATGGTTTAAATCCCAACCCCACCTGAAAGCGGTTGTGGTTGGTCGAGCTATGTATGGCTCTTTTTTAGTTGTGATGAACATAAGGAAGACTCTCATCCTAGGTGAGGGGGTTCTTGGAATTGTACATTCGCAATATGTCCATGATCATCTGGTTGGAGACCTCGATTTGGCCATCTGTTTGGGGGTGGAAGGTAGTGGAATTGGTGAGCTTAGTGTCCAACAATGACCAGAGGATAGACCATAATGTATCGAGGAACCAACTGTCTCTATCTGAGATAATTGTTTGTGGGATCCCAAAGTGTACCCACACTCATTCAAAGAAGATATTAATAGTGGCCTCCACTATGATGCTCTTCTTGCAGGCATACAGAATCACCATATTGGAAAAGTGATCAACAACCACAAAACACAGTCACTTCCCCGCTTGGTGGACGGAAGGCATGACATGTAATCCATTCAGATGGATTCCCATGGCCTGTCAGGAGTAGGGAGAGGAGTGTCCATTCCTTGTTTCTTAGTGGTTGGTTTGGAAATAGCACATGTAGTGCAAGATCATATATACTTGCTGACATCTTGTCAAAGTTTCAGCCAACAAAAATGGCGCTCCAACACTACCACTGTATTTTCCACACTGAAGTTTCTTGCCACTCGGCTGTAGTGGGATTTCCAAATAAGTTTCTCTCACTCACTTGATGGAACACAAAGATGGACTAGATGGGACAACAACCCATCCTAAATATGGAAATTGGTGACAATTGTGTTTGTGCCCAACATTTGGTAGGTGTTGGCAAAGTCAATATCTGTCTCATAGAGGTGGGGCCATCTAAAGGTATTGTGGCCGCAAGAAGCGAGCATTGTGGTGAGTGCCATGTATGGAGGTCGTCTAATGAAATCAATGAATCGACTGGTACTTCATGTTTTATACTTGATGTTGAGGTGGAACTGCTGCAAATATGTGGACCACTTCTGATGGCAATCATTCTGCAATTTTCCTTGTGTTTGCATGAACTGCAATGGCTTATGAGCAATGTGGATGACTGTCTCATTCCCTAGAATGTAATGCCTCCACTAGCATTAGGCTTGAACAATGGATCAGATTTCTTTTTCATAAGTAGGGTACTTACAAATGACATCTGATAGTGTCTCACCATGATAGGCCAAGGGGTGGCCGTGTTGAGTGATGATTGCACCCACAACATAGTCTAAAGCATATGTATTGATCTCAAACGACTGTTGCAGGTCAGGTAATGAAAGAAATAGGGAAGAGAAAATTTGTTGCTTCAGCTCATCAAATGCGTTTTGTTGGGGCAAGCCCCACATACCTTTTTCCTTACCACCACCTCTGGTTATTTGGCTGAGGTCCCATACAATATGGTAGAATCCCACCACGAACCTGTGATAGAAATTGGAAAGGATTAAGAATATTTGAAGATTAGTGAGTGTGATTGGGGATGGATAGTCACAAATGACTTGGATCTTGGCTGGATCAACATGAAAACCATGTGCATCAACAATGTAGCCTAGGTACTGGACCTTGACCATGCCGAAGGAGAATTTTTCCAAGTTGGCATATAGCTTGTGCTGTCGTAGAGTGTGCAAAACCTGTTGAATATGATGCAAGTGTTCTTCCCAAGTCTTGTTGTAGATGAGGATGTCATCCAGATGCACCACCAAAAAATAATTAGTGAAAGGCCACAAGATATCATCCATCATCCTCATGAAATTTGCTTGGGAATTTGTCAAACCAAAGGGCATGGCCAACCATTCAAAAAGGCCTTCTTTGGACTTGAAGGTTGTTTTCCATACATTTTTGTTCTATTGGGACTTGATGGTAGCCAGAATTCAGATCAATATTACTGAATTATTTAGCCCCCTTGAACTGATCAAGGAGATCGTCGATTTAGGGAATCAGGTACCGGTTTCTGACTGTGATTTTATTTAGGGCTTGGTAATCAATGTAAAGTCACCAAATCCTATCTTTCTTTTTCACTAGCACGATTGGGCTTCCACAAGGTGATGAGATGGGTTGGATGTGCCCCTTGTGGATAATTTATTGGATATGACGCTTGATCTCCTAATTTTCTAGTAGAGAGAAACGATAGATTGGCCCATTGGGTAGAAGTGCACCGGGGGTCAAATCAATGGGATGCTTGACTTGACAGTGCAAAGGTACCCCAATAGGTGATAAAAATATGTCTTTGTATTCTTTCACAACCTTATCCACTTGCTTCTATTGCATGGAGAGGTCGGTTGTGGGGGCCATGGATGTGGCTGCAACCTTTTGATCACTCTGAGAGTGAATAACGAAGAAGAAAAAATTCCTAGTCTAAGAAAATACCTTCCTCCATTACTTGGCAGATATCAAGGAAATAACACTAGGTGGGACTACCTTGGGTATCCTATACAATTTCCTGTTCAATGTAATAATAACATTGTGAGGCCTAGACTCATATAAACATGATGTTTACATAAATAAGGTTGGCCCAAACTAACTTCACAAAATTCAAGGGGAGCAACATCACACAACACCTCATCTTTTACAAACAACACTATTGGTTGATGCAAAGATCGCTTCCTTGACGGAGCCATCCGATGGTGTAGGGATATAGGTGTGGCATTGTTGGAAGGGATAGATACCCAACGACCTCTACTGAGATGAGATTCTTCTGGCTACCGCTATCAATGATGAAGTGTAACAAATTTCCTTTCACCCACATCTCAGAATGAAAGAGGCACTTGTCTTCCTCTGGCTCATCAGGTTCACTAGGCTGGATCTTGGTGGTAGAAACGGTGGCGCTAGGTTCCACGTCAATGATTTGTCTCCCCCTTTATGGTTTTGACTCAAAGTCATAACCCACATTTGATTCAGAGGCTTTTACCTCAGCCACCAATGACTACTTTGAGCGATAATCAACAGTGTTATGCCAGGGGCTCTTATGGAAGTCGCACCACTTATCAATATCTTTCTTCTTCTTCCCATTATCCTTCTTTGCTTGTGGCTTGGATTGGTTGTCTCGAGGTTTCCAATATTTTCTCCATCCTTTGTTCTACAGGTTTGGGTTTCACTTTCCCTGCTTCTACTATGATGGGTTCTCAAACCCAAACTACCAAGTGTTTTGTTTTAGCTTCTGTTATATTTTGACGAGATATCATTAGGCCATGCCCAAGGATGAGATGTCCAAAAAATTCATTTATGTCTGGATGTATCTATGCAGACCGCCACGATACTTGAGCACCAGATGTCGCTCAAAATATTTGATACCCAACTTGGTGCACAAGGTATGGAAGACATTAGAGAAGTCTGCCATTGTTTGGTCTATTTCCTGTCGCAGTGTAGTCCATATTGTATACAAGTCGTCATAACTTCCAACAGGGTAGAATTTTTCCTTAATAACATCCATGAAGGAACCCAAAGTGGGTGAAACTACAAATAATGTAGATCCCTCTATTTCCTTTTTCTCACAGAAAGTCTCCCACCAATCTTTGACATGGGGGATGGCCTTGAGGAGTACAAATGTAATCTTTTCTCTATCAAAAAAGTTGTGGAAAAAAAATACCCTTCTAGAAGGTTTAACCATTTATATACGACATCCACAACTATTTGACATTCAAATATAGGAATATCAAAATTGATCTATAACTTGAAGGGGGTGGCGCCTCTGCTTGAGGTGGATGTGTCGCTTGTCAGCAACCATCAAAGGATTTGTGCAAACTTGTCCATCATCTTGTTCATCTGTCGCTCAAGAGCTTCCTCGAGAAACTTTTTGAAAGTAACTCTTGCCCTATCTTCTTTCATTTCACCTATCATGGACGGTTTCTTAGGCATTAGAGAGCATTTTTCCTCAAGAGAAACAAGTTCAAGACCCAAATCTCTATTCCCTAACCGAGTTAGGGACATGCATTAAAAAAAAAAGACAAGGAGAAAACCGCTTCGATACCACTAATCCATATTTATGAGAGGAACAAAATGAAACCATAGATTATAATATTAACATAGAGACACAGTCAACAATAACATAGATACAGTAAAACTTGACTTCTATTAAATAACAAATATGTTGGAAACTGTAAAATTCAGACTGAAAACAAGCTTGCTAGAATGGTGGCATCTTATATCTGAGAAGAGATGTGACGACTATCCTCATTTGCAAGAAGATGAGTAAAATGAGGCTCTACAAGAATTTTTACAATAAACATGAATGATAAAACCTTGTACATCCAAAAACCTAACCCTAGGAGATGAAGTGCCAAAAGTCATGTGAGCCTCGTTGGGGTAAGTTAGTACATGAACTTCTCGGGGTCATAACTTTTGCATACAAACTCCGTTTAGGATGCACAATAGCTCATTGGAAAGGTAGTGAAGAGTAAATTCATTTAGGGGGATAAATAAGAGCCTTTGAATATTATTAAGGTTCCCTATCACTAAAAATCATAATTTAGGCCCTCAAAATGGCCCCGAAATTTCAGAAACCAAAAAACTACTAAAATTCGTAAGTTGCCAAAAAAATTGTTTTGAGCTAGTTGGAAAAGGTGTGTGGCCACCAAGATCCTCCTGGATAAAAATGGGTTTTCATGGTTTTGGTGTGAACCATCATTAGGTCGAAATGAAAATCTCCACAAAAAATGTCAACAACCTATATCGTACTTTGGGAGAAATCAGTTGTTTATCAATGACTACTGGAATAGACTGTTCCTATGATTGCACAGTTTTTAATCTCACTCCAAATCCATATGGTAAAATTCAAATTTCCTTTTCAACCATTAAATATTTTCTATGGATTTGGTATCATCATTTAACTATATTGGATATAGAAGAATCTTGGAGCTCTTGTTAAGATTTGTTAGAAACGTCATTGGAGATATTTATGAGATGATTGTTAGTTGCTAACTTTTAGCAAATGGTTTTAACCACATGAGAAATTTGTGGATATAAATTTAATATTTGTTATTTCAGTTTCAAGGCAATCTCATGTATAAAAAAAATTACCTTGTCCATTCTATAAGAGGACTCTTGGAGCAATGTCCAAGTTATGATGAATTAAAATCATCGTTTCATGAGATCTTGTTTTAATGTAGATTCTAGTTTTATAATTTTTGTAGTTTAGTCTAGTTTACAACAATTAGAAATTTAGTTATGTTGTATATTAGTGTGAGTGCTCTATTCTATAGAGTATGGCCTTGCTTCAGAAGGATAGATAATTGATTAGTATAGATTGTCTTTTATTTATTTCATTTATTTTTTGCAAGTTTGTTTTCAATTCAAGTTATTTAATTTTGCAAGTATCTTTCATTTTCACAATGATTGTTTAATTTCAATTTGTGTTTAAATTTTTGAATTTTATATTGAAAACAATCATAACGAATTTTTTCTATAGGAGATTCTAAGCCATATGCTTTAACAAGTAATTGTGACTTGAGGATCTACATTTATGATTTTAGTAGATTATAATTCAAGAATGAAATTAGATTAATTTACATGCAATTGATTTCATATAATTTTTTGAGTTGTATCTCAAATACACCAAACAAAAGAATATTGCAAGAAGGTTCAAATTCCAAGGATTGAATAACTGAATGCAACATGATATTTCAACAGTTGTGGATAAAGTATGATATAACTTAGTGGTGTGTTTTATTTTTGCAATGTCATTTCAATTCATAGGTTAACGATGCAATTCCCATTTCTTAGAAGCATATTAAATAAACTAGTACAAGATATGAAATTGTAAGCATGCACATATAGTGCATGACATCTCACAAGTTTACAAACTCTAGATTGATAATTAAATGAAACATGATATGCTCAATAGTTCCTTAGAGTGGTCTTCCCTTATAGTTCTCTTCAATGTGTGCATAAAGAGTCGAATATGTTATTGGCATGTTTTACAGGAAGCGTGTGCTTGTCATTGATGGAAAGAACAACAACAACAATGGCAAACAGGAAAAGCATAAGCTTAGGAGGAGAAGTGAACAATATGCAGAGATCAAAGCTCATAATGGAAAGCGCAGTACATAAACATGATCATGATCAAATCCTTGATTGTGGATCTGCTTATAGAGTCTTCACGACCATCAGATTGATTTAAGTGGAAGGAAAGGATAAGCAAGGGCTGAGATCTGAGATCTCGATCACTCGAATTTCCGTCAGCCATCGGATCGAAATAAATGGAAGGATAGGATAAGAAAAGATGGAGAGCCATTGGATTTAATCCAAGGCAAAGATGCATTGCAGACAGATCAAGCCATTGATCTAAGATCTTGATCAAATGAACATCATTCGTTTCAAGTCTAAAGTTATGAGGAGGTTACGCTTTGGAAAAATCCCACTTTAAGAATTTCAATTTGAGAAATAAAATACCCGAAGCTCGGAGAGCCGGAGAGCCAAATTAAATTTCAACCATCAGATCCATAGGGATACGTGGCGATGGATCGTGAGCTTCAGAGAAATCACTTCGAGAAGTTTAAGTTTGAGATTTGAAATCCCTGAAGCCCGAAGAGTCGGAGAGCCAAAGTAAATCTTGATCATTTGATTATTCAAAATAGATCTCAATCGTCAGATTGTCCATACTAAATCTCAAGAGTCAGATCATATGAAGTGGATCTAGGTCGTCTGATCCAGAAGAGACATGGTGTAAATATGTGGACTCCAGGTAAAGACTCGAAGTAAGACTCAACCATCTGAGTCAAGGACATGTGACAGACCATGTCAGCAAGGACATGTGGCAGACCACGTCAGTGAGTGACACATGGAAACCACTTGGCCCGTTCAAGGTCAATAGGTGACGTGTGTAACGTTATGTCACTCCAGGAGTTTTACTTCAGGAGTTTTACCACCAGCAGATTCCCTAAGTCCCGAAGTCTCGAATGCCGAAGTCCGAAAGTGGATACAAGTCATTCGATCTGAAGATCACTTTGGGTGCATTCTCAACCGTTGATTTAGTACAGTGGAAGGACGGTGTAAGTGGAAGTGTTAACCGACAACAAGAGGTCTCCACTGCCTATGAATTATTTAGCAGGTGACCACTCCAGAGGAGAATGAAGCAACGATCAACCTAAAGTCCTGAAGGGATGAAGTCACTTATGATCATTGATCATGCAGGAAGGTATGTGTCAATAGATAATTGACTCTGGATGAAACTACTCTGGGAAAATGTGAAGGAGAAAGGTTTGAAATTACCAAAGTCCCGAAGTGAACGAGGACCATTGATTTGAGGAGGACACATGGTAGGAATCTGTGGACTCCGGCTAAAAGTGTTCAAGGAGAGCGTGAAGGTTGAGAATTGAAATTGTTGAAGCTTAGAGTAGCGAAGGAGATATCGATTGTTGAATCAAGTAAGGGGTCATAGAACCATTGATCTGGTTGAAAGGTCAAATTCTCGAAGTAGAGGTAGAGTCGTCGATTAAGAAGGACAGGTGTCCACAAATCATCGACTCTGGAAGATTGGCATATGGAGGAAAGAAGGGTTTGATATTTGAAACTCCCGGAGCCTGGCTCACAAAGTAAATCATAGACGTTGATTTAGGAAGGTTAGATCTGATCTGCAGAACGTGAAAGGACATATCTGAACTGTCAGTTCAGGAGCACCGTCAAGATTGTGAGATCGATGGTCCCGTCATATTGTGTGGATTGAAGGTGCACAAGATTTAAAATTTTGAAAGCGGGTTGCAATTGAAACCACGGTTTTGGAGAACGAATACGTGGAGCTTTGTAGTGAATTGTGGGGTGAAAAGTGGATTTCCCTCAAACCACCTTTGGCCATGCCTGCAATCACGTTGTCACATGAGAGCATCACCCAAGGTCACATCAATAGAATATTGAGGAAGGAGCTAGCATTTCCAGGATCCACATCGGAGGTTATGCATTGAAAAATCAAAAAGCATCTGTGTGTATAATCCAACGGTGTCGATCAGACAAAATCTGATCGAAGGGTTGTTGTTTCACTTCATGATTTATTGATCACTTACGATTCAGTTACACTAACTTGAGCAGTTGAATCATTGTTCTTGGGCGTTGTAATCATTATGCCTGAGCATTTTTGAGATTCCTGACTTGAGCATTGGATATGTAGAGTGTAACGGATAATGAGAGCAGGAATAAAAGAAAATTCCATGACAGAGAGAGGTTTTTGTTTCTCAGTAAAATAAGTTGAACTGTATGTGATCAAGAAGATAGCAGAAACATAGCCGAAAAGATGCAGAGATGAAGAACATAAGATGGATAGAGAAGAAATGGTGAAAACATAAGACTGTACAAGAACCTACAAACATGATAAGAATAGAGGAAGAGCAGATGGAGACAGACAACAAGTGGAGCCAAGCATGAACAAACAAAAATAGAACATAATTGCATAACAAAGAAGAAGTGGTAAGAATTGAAATGTCTGTATTGTTGTAAGGTCTTATTCAAGTAAATATTTATAATCAGGGTGGTGCTAGGGAGGATTGTTGTTCCCTAGTGGGTGCTTGAACAGAAGGAGTTGTAGCTTCCATCTGGTTGTAACCAGAAAAACCAGGGTGGTAGGGTGGTGCAAGGGAGAACCATTGTTCTTTGTTATACAGGTTGATGCTTGTGTGACTGGAAGTTGGTGCTTCCATCCAGTTGGTGCTGGAACACTCAGGGAGTTGGTGGTTCCTTCTAGTGGGTTCTAGAGAAACCAGAGAGTTGGTGCTCTCAACAAGTTGCATCTTGTAAAACAGAGGTGGTAGCCTCACATTGAGTTGGTGCTCAAAGATTGATGATGTACAAAACATAAAATATTTCCTATCATTCTAAGAAGAGGAGGTTTTCTCCATTTATGGGTTTCCTCATGAATATATGTCTCTGTGTATACCATATGTGTGATTGATGTTTGTTATTTCTGTTGTTCATGTCTTGCATAATCTTGATGATCACTTGGATAAGATTAATAATATTTCAATAGGCATAAAATTGTTTAAGCACAGTAACAACTGATTCACCCCCCTCTCAGTTGTCTTGGTAATTTCAACATATGCTATCTTCCTTATGGTAATAACCTATGACATAACATACTTAACCTCTAACAATCCATGAGCAACAATAATATGGTTGTAGGTCTGAATCTATTGCCTCATCTATAGTGGACATGCCATGAATGGTATTTATCTCCAATCATTCTCTTTTCTTCCACATTTTTAGCAACAAGCTTCCCCCATCTTCTTTGGGCTCTTACCAATCACTAGCATGTGGTACACTTCTGTCATTGACAACCATTGTAGCCATCATAAAAACTAGGAAAACTAGGTAGAAAGCATCCCCATTGCATGATATATTGCCTCCTCTCCACGCCTCACGAATGGTTGAATCATCATAATGGAAGAATATGCATGAAAAATACTAAAGAAGATGTTTTCTTGCATGCGACCTCTCTCTCTCTTCCCAATGATATGATAGATATAACACCTATACTTAGTCTACACCTGATTTGTATTTTATGAGCAGAACGAAATGAATACAGATTATTAACAGATTCTTAACACAAAATAACATAGATACAACAAAACTGGTTTTCTATTCAATAATGAAATAAGTTGAACTGTAAAATGCAGCGGAAACAAGCTTGCTGGAATGGCGACGACTTATCTCTGAGAAGAGATGTGACGGATGCACTCATACACAAGAAGATGATTACAATGAGGCTCTCAAGGCCTTTTACAATAAACAGGAATGCAAAAAATCCTAGACATCCAAAAACCTAACCCTAGGAGATGAAGCGCCAAAAGTCATGTGGGCCCCATTTGGGTAAGTTAGTACATTAACTTCCCGGGGTCGTAACTTTTGCATACGATCTCCATTTTAGGCGTATGTTAGCCCACTGGAAAGGTATCATCGAGGATATTCATTTTGGGGCCTCAATCATGCCTTTGGCTATCACTGAGTTGGGACCATCCTGAAAATCCTTTATTTAGGCCCTCAAAATGGCCCCGTAAGTGAAAATTGCTAAAAATAGTAAATTGCCAAAATTTCCAGAAAACTGTTTTGAGCTAGTTGGAAAAGGTGGGTGGCCACCAATATCCATCTGGATCAACACCCACAAGTCAAATATTTATGGGAACATTGTAATAAAGAACATGCAATAAATGATTGTACTCTAAAGGACAATAACAAGGTCAAATCATCCATAAACCCCCTTTCCTCTTTCCCTCTTGTGGTATCATAGTCCCCCTGTTTCTCCTTCAAGTGACCGTTTTGGTGGATAACATATAATCATGCATTTTCCTTATTACATATACATGAGCATATCATGGAAAATATACCCACCACATTGTGAACCTATCCCACCACTTGGACTTCTATGCATTCACTAGTCGAACCTTGGCTTTAAGCTCTGCACTAGGAATATTTACAATGCATTTCACATATTTACAACATGATATCATTATATATTAGCTCACATGGCTTGATTCCCATCACATAAACATCACATGATTTATCGGATTACAATTCAAGGGTCAAAATACACACTACAAGAAGGACTCAATTCCCACAAGTCTAGGGAAAATTTAAGGGAATAGATATCCACACCTGTGTCCTTTTAGACAAAAAAAAATATTTAGTTAAAATCCATTGTCAATTTTCTCAACATACGATAAGTTCTAACATACCATGATCGTTATGCCAATGGGGGTGTCCATAGAGGTAGTGACTCTCCTACTAAGATAATAGTTGATGGGTTGAGGGATTTATATATGTGCATGCTTGACATGCCCCTCTTCATCTATGGGACATGTTGTGTGGGTTTGTATGTGTGAATAATAAAAGTGGAATATTGTGTGTTTGATGTCTTTCTTTACAACCATAAAATCTCCTCTCCCTCTCCAAATTAGAGAAGGGATCAATTCCCACACAAACATATTCAAAAGAAGATTGTGAAAAACATTGTATAAAGTAAAGTAATGTTGTTTATTTGTTTGACTTTCATTTAATTATTTTGTGTCAAATTCTAATGGAAATAAGGAACAATATGGTCGAAGAACAAATAAAGGGAGCACACACACACATATGAAGATAAATAAGAGAATGAGCACATGCTTCCACAGAAATAAGACAAATAGATGAACAATTCTACATTTTGGGGCCATTCTAACTAGATCTAAGTGGGAAGAGTTTGAAATTAACGAATTGTCAAACCTAAAGATTGTCTCTAATTGCACAAGTAACATCTCCATTGTTTAGCATTCACAAAGAATCAATTTATATATTAAAAATTGACAAGCACATAGAAACCCAACTAGGCTAATCATATTACAATGTAGTCATGAGAACCAAACACTAATTGTCCCACACAACTCCTTAGTAAATATTTATATTATTTTTTATGTCATTATGTAATTAGGAAGAAGATAAATTATATGATAATAGTAAAATATATAAGTGAAATGAAATTTTATTCTATTGTTTTTGGAAAAAATAGAAATTGGCAAATTTTTTTTGAAATTTTTTTTTATTCAAATAACAAAATTTAAACCTTAATTTTTTTTCCAAAAAATAATAAAGAAAACAAATAAATAATTTGTTAAGACCTCATAACATGAAGATAGTTAACAAATGGAAAGAAATAGAAGAGAAAATTACTCTACACTTTACTTACACACTATTAAAATATATGTCTCTAATATTAATCCCATCTTTTATTTATAATGCTTAATTATATCATTTTTTTTTTTCTATAATTGAAAAAGCAATTAGGGCTTTTACCCCTCCCACTTTTCATGTACTTTTCCTTTAATTCAATAATTTTTCAAGTCAAATACCTTTTTTAAAATGTGTTAAATGTTATCCATGTTTTTGACTTATTTTGACATTGTTAGTTTCATAAACATCTTGTTTATTTACAATTTAGAAATTAAATTAAATTAAATTAAATTAAATGTAAAATCAAATCCAATCAACTTCAAAATTAAAATATTTTATTTAAAAAAATATCAAAAATCCATAAGCAATTTATGTGAATCTACATACTATACACAATCACAACATGGTGATTAATAAACACAAAGTTACATTAAAATTTAATAAATTAAATTTAAATTATATTAAATTTAAATTATAAAACAATATGTTAGGAAATCAAGGAAAGTAAATATTGAGGGAACGATAATCATTGCACAGAGAGGGACATGACATATTTCTTTGTGGATATTTCAAAGTCACAAACCAATAACAAAGATATTTAATTTAAAATTAATTTTAATTTGAGTGCGTTGTAAGGGTTTATTAAGACATATCTAAATACTAAGCATGTTGGGGGTTTCTCTTGCAACATTATGAAATTTCTTTTTTGTTTAACCAAGAATGATTGGAATATACTATAAATTTAAAAAAAAATTATATTTAATTTTTTTTATTTGTGAGTTCAAGTCACTACACTGAAAATGAAGGGAAATATATTGTTGGTGTCTCTAACGAAGGGTGTTGGTGTATCTACATTACAATGATGTATTTGACATTGACAAGCAAACCACTAAACTCTATCTCTATATTTTAATATTCTTTTCTTCTGTCAAAGTCTGAAGAAGTTGAGATCATCATTCATCCTAACATAGTGTTGCTACATGACCTATTTTGGATTCCACAATGTGGATAATGATTGCCAGGCAAACCATTAGATTGTGTCTTTTATTTTTTATGTTTTATTTTTTTACCTAACCTATTTTTGTTTTGGATTGAACAATGTGGATATTGATTGACAGGCAAACCACTAGATTGTGTCTTTTATTTTTAATGCATTGAACAATGTGGGTAAATGTGCAGAGCAGATATGTTGCCCCATCACAAGATGACTCTTCTTTGTAGCATAAAAGTTGATATAAGATAAGAATGTGCACTCATGTGAAATGCAAATGTAAGGACAACCCCACGTGCTTGTCATTTGTTGAGTTATCCTGCCATGTGCCTTTACAACAAAGAAAGGGATATATGTTACATGATATTCCCCTATAACCTTAGAAAGAATCTAGCTCTAGGAAAATCAATATTCAAACATCGTATTCATATTCATGATTTATATATAAATTACCTGAAGATGCATATAATCCCTGGAATTTTATTATGAAGATGCATATAATCCATTGTATTAAAATAGTAAGTATGACTATAAACTTAGATTTGAAATTGAACATTCAACTTTTTTCGGTGGATTGTGAGCAATTAATTAATTACAGCCATGTCTCTTTACATAATAAAATTAAGATGAAAGAATAATTCATATATCATTTAACATTTAAATTTTTTGGGTTGTGAGCAATTAATTAATTACGTCCATGTCTTTTGAAATAAGAAAATTACGATAAAAACATTATATATATATATATATATATATATATATATATATATATATTAAAATAAAATAAAATAAAATAAAAGAAGATAAAATAATAACTAAAATATGTATTAAAAGAAGATTAACTAATAAGTTCATAAATATTAAAAATAAGTAATAAAAGAAAATAAAATGATAAGTAAAATACCTATTAAAAGAAAATTAAGTTTATAAACATTAAATTTGAAAGAATAAGTTTATAAAATAAAATAAATATTAAAAAAATGCGATAAGTTTAAAAATTTATAAAATAAAATAAAAATTTAAAAAGATTAAATAAAATAAAATAAAATATAATAATTATTATTATTATTCACGGTTCTCGTATTACAAATTTAACAAATGTAAAGCCCTCACGAGAATTGAACCTTGCCCAACGGTGAAAAACTCTTCTCTTTCATAATATTATAATTATTATTTAAATAATGTGAAAATATTAAATTTAGAATATTATTTAAAATTGTTTTTATTTGGTTAGAATTTTAAATTTTTTTTGAGGTAAGGAAATGTGTTAATTATTGAATATTTATAAACATCAGTAATAAAAGTCTATCCTTTTATAAAAAGACATCGTATTATTATAGATGACAACAATTTATTCCTAAATAATAAATGAAATTGTGTATATTCTCTTTCATAATATTATAATTATTATTTAAATAATGTGAAAATATTAAATTTAGAATATTATTTAAAATTGTTTTTATTTGGTTAGAATTTAAAATTTTTTTTGAGGTAAGGAAATGTGTTAATTATTGAATATTTATAAACATCACGAATAAAAGTCTATCCTTTTCTAAAAAGACATCATATTATTATAGATGACAAAAATTTATTCCTAGATAATAAATGAAATTGTGTATATTAAGATAATATTAATAAAAATTAAGCTAACAACTTTAAGTACTAAAGTAATTTTCCTTTTAAACAAAAAGACAAAAAAAAAAATTCTTTCAAACAAAAGAAAATTGAAAATATAATTTTTTTATATATAATAGAGAAAAAAATATTATTTATATAAATATATATTTAAAAAAGTAAAAGATTTGTATCATAATAATAATAAAGTAAAAAAAAATAAAAATACATAATTTATATCACACATAAACGAAAGTGAAAATGAAAAAATATATTACTTTTATTAAAACACACATATAATCAAGGTGGGAAAAAGATGTGAAAGCAAAGGAAAATTAATAATACATTACAAAACAAAGGGAAGGAAAAAACAAAAAGGGAAAGTAAGGAGGGAAAAAATGAAAGTAAGGAGAACAATCAAAATTAGACTATGAAATAATAAAAAATGGTTAATAGTAAAATGAAAAGTTAATGGAGGGAATATGATGATATATATAATAGAAAACATGGATAAAGAAAGGAAAAAAAAAAGATGATAAACACTAGGATAAGAAAGTGAAAAGAAGATAAAAACAAGGCATGGATTGGTAAAGGAAGATGAGAGGGGTAGGGATGGAGGTAATATTTTGTTTTGTCAATAATCATGAGTATTTATATTACTAATGAGAATATAATATACAAAAATTTTACTATTGGCTTGTTCGTAGGGAAACCAGATCAACAACAAAATATAACATTGTCATTTTGAGTTTGCTTGATATATCTAATTCTTGTAACTGATAAACTGAAATAAAGATGACTTCTAGTTCCACTACCTATTTTATTCTTCTTATTTAATCTACTATAAGGAGGTGGTAAACCCAAACCTCTCATGTAATTCAACAAAAAACACAGATGGAACAACACAAAATACTTAGCTAATGGTTCTGCCTTCTGCTGCTGGAACTTGGGGTTGGGCATAGTCCAGATTGGACAAGTCCATACCATCCAACTTGTATACAATCAGGTTAAACTTGTGGTCGACCAACTTAACCTGTAATTTCACATCGTTGAGATGCATGATAATTTCTGAACGAGCTTCATGATGGTCCAACAAAACCTTACCCATCAGAGTCTTTAGATGCCAGTAAATATCCACTTTTTTCAAATACTACGAGGTCCACCCTCGGATGGTGCCAGAATTAGGAACCCATGGGCTAGTGGTCTCCCTAACCTCTTCATCAGGGATGAATCTCCTCAAGACACGAACATCTGCCTCAGACAGGTCCATCTCTGCCTAAATTTCTAGAGGGGTGACAGAGCAGTAGGAGTCAATCAATCTTTTGGCCATGTCCACTAGGAGGAAGCCCGATCGAGTTCTGGGTCCGAGAGATGCACCACCATAGCCTCGGCGGGAGGAGATTCATCTTGCCATATCAAAGGAACATGGAAAGAAGAGCACAAGATGCAGGAGTAGGGAGGTGGAGGAAGCGTCCAACGTAGGGTGGAGCAGAGAATACATGGAGGGAGGTAGGGGACTATGGAGGAAAACAACCAAACAGAAGAAGAAATAAATCCATAGAGGGATGCAAAGAACAAATCCACTGAAATAAAGGAGCCATAAGTAGAGGTTGCACCCATAATTGACAAGGATATGGGTCGTATCCATCATTAAGCATAGCCGCTCCACCACCTTCGCAGAACACATGTGAAAGACAAGAGGATCGAATAGGTGAGGTGAGTGCAGGATCATGAGTTGAATGCTAGGATGAAACAAATCAAGTGTTGGGATAAGACATGGGTGAGAGAGATTAACTCGCATGGGGAGGTGATGTGGGTGACAGAGGCAGATAACATCTATCGATAGCGCGGGGGTCTAGGTGGAGTTGGGGGTGGTCGAGGACCCACCTGTGCTTTGAATGCATCTGTGACACCCCATGTGGGGGGAGGATGTAGGTAATATCAAGATTAGAATGAGTATGAGTTCAAAGAAGGTAAAAAAGGAAAGTCAATGGGATGACCATAGTCTTGAAATATGATAATGGAGGGGATAAGTGAGAGATTAAATGGGATAAATTAAGAGTCATAATACTTTTGTGGGTTTAAAGATACTTGATGATAGGTTGTTAAGATTGGTTGAGATTGTAATTTCTTATATGACTAATGATATGGTGGTTTTGATGCTTTAGTGAAAGTGGGATGTCCTTATTTCCCTTACATGGGTTTGATTCCCTCAAGTAACATGGTTTCCCCTAATGATTTAACACACTTCCATAGGGGGTTGTTGTTCATTGAAATTTATCATGGCTGTTAAGTTGGGGCAAGAATCACACACCATAACTACAACATGGTGCCGCACCGCTTAATAAGTGATGAATGATTGATAATGAAAGTATTATATGAAGCATCCTCAAGAGTTTCCTTTTAAAATTTATGGTTGTTCCTTTTGATCTCAACAACCTCCTTAATGATCCTAGTGGAATAGTGTTAAGCTTTGGATAAGATTTTGATGGATAAAAGAATATGTGATGCTTGGTATGATTTGAATACTAATAAAAGGTGGATTTAGTGGTGTAATTCTAATTATTAGAGTAATATGCTCTTGGTGATACTTTTTCTATTCTTTTTCCTAAGCATGAATTTCCTGTGCGAACCTTTTAAGTGTAACACTTTAGTCATGCATATGTAGTGGGTAATGTCTTGGTCAAAGGTCTTGACCACATTAAACTTGATTTTGCATATGTTAAGTTCATGCTGAGGTGGGGAAACCTCTCAAAAATCCTGCTATGGTCCAATATTCCCACAACCTGCATTCCTGCACTCACATTTCATACTAGTTACCATGCATCCCTGTAATCCACATCCCCAAAACTTACATTCTCATTCCTCGAGGTTCATGCAAGGAAATGACATCTAAAATTCCTCTTGCATACATTCCTTCCCCCACAAACATTTTTCCTTTTACACCCCTCATTTCGCATTATACTCTTGCTCCATGTGCTGACATTCCATGTAACCCCACACCACGTTCCACGTATGACATGATTTTTTGTTTCAAGGTAATCATATCATATCCACTACACATCTTTCACATGGAAAAATTAGCTGTTGTTAATTAATGAAGATTATTTCTCACACATTTCCCCTCAGGCCTTGTGTACGCAAATGATTGTTAACATTTAATGAGCGACATGAACCAAGTGTACACAAGGGTAAATTTGAACAATAGATTGACCCCTAATTAATGATCATCAGGGCACCTATTGGACATAAAATCTAATTTATACACATAATCCTTCACACTTACCTAAGCACATTGAAAGTGGAAAAGATGGTGAACAAGAAAAAGTGATAACCTCTATGTGGAGATACAATGAATTCATTGGCTTGACAAAGAAGGGTATTTCAATGGTATATTGCATATAAATGGTAATATGATCTTTCCCACGATGATAAACTTAAAAACAAAGTCTAGAATTCAGGGATAGCTAAGGCTGGTTGTGTACATGAAGTGTTTGATTTTAGAGAACTAGTAGCATGGTGTGCTCGAAGATTTGATTCAAAGCACCGATTAATCTAGGTAAAGGAGAGTGGAAGGACTCATATCCTCCTGATTCCCAATATGTTTAGAAGGATGATGCAACTCCTGAAACTGAACAAGGTCCTCAATCTCTCTAAGGTCAAATCCTTCTTGGACACTCAGGGTGGTTGTGCAAATTTACTCATGGAGTTTTTGGTCCAATCTCTTGTCGAACCATCGATCCCCAATGATATTAATATATGAATGTTGGCTTAGGCATATAAATATTTTGCGTGGATTTTTGCAGGAATGGTCGATAAAGACTTAATAGCTTACATTATGAGGTATGTTTTATATGTCCTACATTACTTGGTACAAGTAGGGGTCATTTTCAACTGAGTCCAACTTATTTCAAATAATATTTCCCACTAGTTGTCAAAACACATTCAAACTAAGAGGTTCTATATGACCTCTTACTTGTCTCTTGCTTTGGTTTACTGTAATACATTTCAGGGCATGCCCCAAGGGGAAATGCTGATTTTGACGAATATCCTTCTCAATTTTGGTACACCACATTATGGAAGCACAAGGAATTGTTTCATTTTTACCAAATTCAATATTCCTTTGTCAAGGAATGCATAATTATACTCATCGGAATTGAACTAGTTAGGGTGACAAAGTTGACCAAGGAATTTCTCATGGGGAAGGGAATATGTGGGTTGGAGGAACAATTCATGTACGTAAGGATTTTTGGTTTTGAAGGGAAACCTCTTTTTCTTCTCCATTTTGTCCATGATAGGACCTTCTTTGTTTTTGAGTTGTGTAGATAGTATAGGACATGGTCCTTATTCTTCAACAAGAAGAGGAAGTGGTAAGTCATTCATATCCCTTTCAAGATTGTCGATATTATTGTAAAGAGTTTTTCAATCTTAACCAAGACGATAGGGTTCTTTGAGTATTTTAATATGAAAGAAGCTGAAGCTTGTAGTGGTTTTGATCTTGAAGGAATTTTCACCACTCATATGGTTTCAATTGGCTATGCCTCAATTTTTAATAGAATGCAATAAATTATAGAAGGAGGTGATGGAAATGAGGATGCTCATGTTGAAGCCAAGGTGATGGCCATCCCGACCAAAACTAATCCCACAAAGAAGAAGAAAAGTGCTCATGATGATCCACTTACAAGGGAAATTTCAAATCCCGATGCAATTGAGGTACCTATCCTAGATCCAAAAAAGAAGATGAAGCATAGACAAAGGGGAAGATACACAAACAATGCTAAAGGTGGCATAGTTAACAACCCCCATAAGAGTTCCTCTTCGAGTCGCAAGAATCGGGGAATTAATGTTTCCGAAAGAGAGATTAATGATGGATGTGCAGGTGATGGAGACAGTGGGGATCCCCATCTATATCGATTGAAGATAACACATGTTGTTACTCCTATGCCCAAGAGAAAGAGGAATCCATGCGGAGGAAATTGTCAAGACCCCGGGGGTCTAGAAACAAATAAAATAGACATGGAAGTTGACGAAGTCAATGATTTGCTCGCATGGGCCATGGTAAAAATAATAGAAAGTAAGTTAATCACAAAGGATTTTGGATGGGAGGGGCCAACATTTTTTGAAGAAGAGTCTGTGACTCTTCACCATGGTAAATACGATAAACAATCCAAGAAATTATAGATTGAAAGGGTCAATATAAAGGATAAAAGAGTGACAGGAAAATGGATCTCTGAAACTGAAGTCAATGGTCTGAGGCCCTTAGGGGTTCTCATGTTCCATCAGACTAGAGGTGAGGCATTATCCCACTTGATAAAAAATAAGGAGTTAGAGAATATTATATTGAAGAAACATATAAGGGAGCTCGAAGTTTCC
Source organism: Picea engelmannii (assembly GCA_009831015.1). Lineage (NCBI taxonomy): Eukaryota > Viridiplantae > Streptophyta > Pinopsida > Pinales > Pinaceae > Picea > Picea engelmannii. Next base: position 825,393 of record ML790189.1, on the reverse strand, counting down.
CTTAACTCGAATCCATAATTTGCTAAGCCATTATATATGATATTCCAAAATGAGTTCCATAAACAAGTGTCTGGATCAAGTTCTAAGGTCACCAAGACTACTAAACTACTGAGGGGTGTTAGGAAATATATTTCTAAAAAAATCAATAAAAAGCTAGGGATAATCATGGAAGCTGTAGATATTGCCATAGAAGCAGGTATCATGACGAGAAGAGTCTGTTAAATTAAAGCATTATTGCAAAATTGTTTTGAAAATAATGAGCATTTTAATAAAAATGTAGTAAGTACTTTCATTGCAAGGATATCAAGTATGGATGAGATTATGAGACAAAAATAGGATCTTTCCTATGCAAGCTAAGATAGGTATACTAAGAGTCACATGGGGAACAAAGTTTGATGACCTCACAAATTTTCCAGAAGATGAGATCCAATGTTGGCTAGTCATTTATGTGAATGAGAATGAATACCAATAATCTATTTCATAACAAAAGTGCGACATACTAAGTATTATTGAAGATGAGTTGTTCGGGGTTGGAGTGAAATAATATATAATTGTAGTGCCATTAGACATGTATATTCAAGAATGGATAATGGGTGTGTTTGAAGCGATAACTAACCCACCTTGATCTTCAAGATTTAAGAAAACATTATGACAGTTCAAACTAACTGTGTTGTTGCTCATTTAAAGAGAAAGGAAAGAAAGTGCAACAGGGAACCACTAGACCTTGCTTCCATTTTTTTGAGTATAAGCCTTGTTTGAAGAATTCCCCTCTATCACTTTAGTGCTCAATCTGTAATCATCTAGTCTTGTTATCTGAATGTTATTGTTTATGTACAAGACCGATTTCTAGTTGCTTCCTTTGTCTTCTAGGCTACCTCTTCTCTATATATGGTCCAAGGGAGTCCCATCCCAGTCCATCATGAGTATTATGTACTGCATATTTGGAATACATTTATTTGATCTTGAACAATCAATTTGTATTTATTATTTCAAATCCATAGAGAGATATGGGGAATGGTTATAGTGGGATAAGAGTAATTTTGTTTTCCTTATGATTGAATTTTTTTTCCTTTAATCTTTTCCTTCCATGTTCCATTCACGGGTATTAATGTTTATGAATGAAAAATATGAATGCTTATGAATATTGATATGATTGTTATCTAAGTGAGAAACATTAGATCACCACCTCTATAAAAATGAAGAGCATATCTCTAATTCCCATGAGAATTTCCTAAGAGGTTGTCTCTTGTCCTTGACAGGAAAAGAGATCAACAACTCTTTGAGTCTAGTTTTTATGAGCTTGTTGGCTTGGCATATGTACGAAATACTATAGTGACATGAGATATTATAGACCCTTGATGTACGAGGGATTTTTTTTTGTCTTTCACATTGTGGAAGATGTTTGCACATATTAAAGATTAATGGTTTTGATGTTCTTGTTTACAAGAATTTTGGAAATTTGGTTAGTGATTCCTTGTATGAAGAGAAGGTAGGTTTAGGTGTTGAAGGGTTGGGTCTTGGAGAGCAGTGTTGATTTTTAGATTGTTCAATATCTTAACAACAACCACATGAGAATAAATCCCCCCGTGTTTTTAAATAGGTTGTACTCCTTTGTTATTTCTTAAAATGAATTATGAAAATACAATTTAAAATACATAAAAAAGTATATTCACAAAAGAAAGGTTCTCTAGAAAAAGGACCAGGAAATTATTCAAAAAATATATATGATATCTTTACACTATTTTACAGAAGTAAAGAAAACATAATATAAAGTTAACATATTCCTCACATCTGTCACATTATAAGCAAGGTTTGGTCATCTCATAAGACAAAAGATATAAGGAAACAATACAAAGAATTTTAAATGAGTATCACATTCAAAACTGAAAGAAAATATGACTGACACACTTCAAAAATCTCATACTTAGAAATTCCAAATTCTGAGAAATCATTAAAGTTATGCCCCAAAATAGTTTTCAGGGGAGTTTGAAAAGAAATTATTGTTTGGTTTTACATTGAAATGTAAAAATTGAAATAAAGTGTTCATCCAAATGGACTTGAATGGGGATCCCATGGACCTGTAAAAGATAGACCTAGACCTGGAAGAAAAAGAAGAAAATGATTCGAAATCGGTTATGAGTTTTTAGAGAATGAAAAGACACAACTGGTTGATTTCTAAGTAAGAAGTGTAGAAGATGGAAATTATGAAAAATTATTGCTTGACTTACTGTGATGGAATATCTCTCTTCATTGGCTGGTTGAGATGTCCTTTATATTTCCTTTTGCGGGAACTACTTGACCGATTGCAACTGCTTCTTCTTGATTTGATTCAATTATTTTAATTAAATCATTTTTAAACCAAATATCAATATATTCTCTCATTGGTGCTAGAATTATTTCTTGTCTCACTTTAATATCAAATAACAAATTTTCAAGATATTTAAAATCCATCGAGAGTTGATGGAGGGTATCCTCAATATCATCGTTTTTGTTCACATAACTAACCAACCAACTCTCTACCTCTATCTATGCATATTCGACCAGGTTGCTGAACTTTTCTGCTGATGCAATCTTTAATGAGTCCAACTTTTATTCCATTTATTCCTTTGACAAGAGTATTGAATCCATAATTAAGTGTGTGTCCTCCACATCTTCAATCAACCCTCCTAATTCCATTTCAATCAAATTTAAATATAATTCACCTATTTTTACACTTATGACATCACACTCAACTAACATTTCCTTTAAAATTTTGATTCTCTTGAGCCAACATGCCTTTAGTTGTTTTAAATGGATTGTCGAAGGAAAATCCTCTTCTCTTATATAGAATTCACTTAGACCTAAAACTCTTACACTAAAAGTAGAAATAGCCCCTTTGTATAACTCTTAATTATTTTCTAAGTCTTCTTGAAGATACTACCTGAAATGTGTCATTCTCGAGTCTAAAGAGACAAACATGGTTTCCAAATCCTAGGTTTTGAGAATCAAGGACATTCTCTTTTGAATGTTTTCACCAACATACCTCCTAATAGAAACTAGCAAACTGGATGTTCCTTTTAATATTGAGCTTGATTCTATCCTTCCTTCAAGAGTTCCCAAGGGTTGCATGGTGGTGATAGGACAAGCAAACAATGGTGGGGGCATCAAAGCATTTTCAAATTATCTTACTCTATATTTAAAAATTGCATTTTCATTATCTATATCTAAAATTGAAGACTTTAAAGCTTCTCCCGTGGCTTCATGGAGCTCTATGAATTTGGAGGGTGGAACCTGTTGAGGGGTCCTAAATAAATTTAACTCAACAGTAGGAACAAAACCCACCACCGAGGCCCAATTAGAGTCTGCAATGTTTGATAGTGGAATGGTTCTCCATATCTATCGATCTGGCCAAATAATCGACCGACTTTACGTAGTGATTGACAGGATATCTTCTTACAAAAATTTCTCCTTTAGTTTAAACGATTTTATTTCCATCATTAGAGACAAGAACTATAAAAATATTGAATTAGCTAACTTATCAATAGATTCAGAAACTCTTACTCATTACAACATCCATTCATGAGATAAAGTCAGAAGTAATTCCTCCTTATGATCCAATCACACACACCTCTGATGTAAAACATGAATTTGTCTCCGGTCCTAAACAAGACTTCTCAATTAAGGTAGTTCTGAAATAGTTCTTTACAATTCCAAAAATGAGGGTCTTCGCCAAAACCATCGACCCTTTCTAAAAGTTCAATCCTCTTATTAATAACAAAACATTAACTAAAAATAACTATCAAAAGTGCAAGCTAAGAAAAACAAAAAATCACCACATCGCATTTCCATCTCTCGGTCTTCTAAGAGTCATCGAATGGTTTCACTAAATTGGATGACTCTTCTAATACTTTGACCATTTGACAAAGAGTTCCTTACATGTGCTAGCATATGAGAATCTTTGTTGGTTCATTAGGGCTGGAAGGATATCCTTTACTTCTACTGCCCGTGCCCGATACTTAACTATTTTGACCCTTAACTGTTGTAATACTTTTCTAGCCTTGATCGGGTTCTCCATGAAATGTTGTACTTGTCCTGGTGCCATGTTCGCCACCTTGTATATCTCTTCAGTCCACGTCGAGTCTTGTTCTGCATGTTATTTGACTATGTCATGCAAGTCGACAAAATCCTTGGGTTAGATGAATTTTAGGAGACAGATGTTTTTCGTCTCCTGATTAATATTGACCCAACTTCTTTCGCAATCAACCCATTTATATTGAATCTCCTATTGAGGTTCTTAGGCCATTTTCACCTAGTATTCGACTACTTTCCTTATCCAATTAATGTTTCTATCCCTCAACACCTAAATGTCGTGCTCTTCAACATCTCGACCCTTCTAAACCGCGTTGATGTACTCAATTCTTTCCACTGCTTGGTGGGCCTTCTTGTACCATATTTCCACATATTTGAAGGTTGCTAGTGCTATAAGAGTGTCTTGTTGGAATTCGGCTATTCCTGCAGTAAAATGGTGTCATTCATTTGTGAATCTGTTGTAGGCATATTGGGATTCGCTTCTCAAAAATATCCTGCCCTGTGTGGAGTCCTGATAATATTTCACCAAATGGCGCAGATGCTCCAACTCCTTTAGTGCAGTGGCCATCTCCTCTTCATATTTCCTTTCTCTATCCAGGGTGGCATCTGTGATCTCCATCCCTACATCGATAAGCTCAGACGTGTTGGCATGCTCTATGTTGATCAATTTATCTTCTATGGTGATGAGGATCGAAATGTCCAAAGTAAGCCTCCTTTTCTTGGTATTTCTCTTCACGATGGCTTTCCTCTTTCAGTTGTAGGCGATTGCTTGTATATTGGAAATCTCATCCACATGTTCGAGGATTTTTTGTTCTCCCCAAGTAAGAGTGTTTCCCAGGATTCTGACGATGTATATCTATTCAAGACCGAGCTCCTGAACCTCTTCTATATGCCCCGATGGCTTGACCTCTAGTTGTTTCTCATCGGGTGGTAAGGTACTGGACAAAACAAAGGAATCAGGGGCATGTTCGATACTTACTTGGTAATTGACTGTTGAGATGTTAGTTTCCTATTGTGGAATCTCTTCTCCTTGCTTGCCTGATCCTAGTTCATCCCTCGAGCTGTCCATTGGGGTTCCTAGTATGTCGAGTGGCTCAACATCCAAGGAACTTTTTACCTCATGCTCATTCTACAAACGACTCTAGCTTGGAGCATCGAGACCTAGGGTGGATTCTTTCTCAGGTTATTTCTCCTCTATAATTTACACTGGAGTGACCAAGGACACCTATGAAATCTCCTCATCATCGTAGATGGTAATTAAATCGAACAATGGATTTGGTATAATTGTTCTTCCTGATGTCCTCTCTATCTCAGGCCAAGCCAAAACTTCCCCCGGTGATCCGACCTATGGTGGTGTAGCTTCAGGGTTTTCTGACCTGGTGGTTTCTTTAATTTGTATTGGCTGTGTGCCACTTGGTTATCCTCAGCTTTCGACTGGGTCATCTGCCGAGATCTTTGTCATTTCTATCAGATCCGAGTCATTCTGCAACTGATCAATGATCCTCTATGCCCCTTGTATCAAGATCCCCCTTCTCTGTGCCTATGTTGTCTCTGCTGCTCTAATTTATTCCCTGGCCCCGAGGGCCTCTTGAGCTAACTGCTCTATCATTTCCACCTGTTCGTCCATGCTCATGGACTTGGACCTAGTCATGTTTGGGTTGGCCATCCTCTACACCACCTCATCCCAGTCCTGGGTGCTCTCTATGAAAATTTCATCCTCAAACTTATCACGAGCATAAAACCAACAAGATGATACTTGTGAAGCATGTTGGAGGACCAGGCCTTTAGTTTCATGCTTTCAGAATTGACCTGATGGGAACCTGAATTCAATTTGTCTCAACCCTTCTAGTTTGTCTTGAGTAGTATATTTCACCAGATAAAACCCTATATGAAAACCGTAGGGTATGAAAGCTCGTTTCTTGTCTTTGACCAATGTGGAGTTATAGCCCTGCAGGGTGGTCTGATAACAGATTTATCCCACAACGAGTCGGTCTAGGAAATGAGCGTGTAGGAGATGTGGTGCTCTGGTAGATTCAAATATTCTGATGTAGGTTGAGTGTTTATATAAATACCAATGGCCTACATTTTCTATCATTTTCCTGGCTATCGTAGATAGTCTTGGGACTTCCTTCTTAAAAATAATAAAATAAATGCAAGCAATGAATTCATCGCATATGAGTGCATAAGACTTTTTGTACCTGTTCTCCCATAGTATGATGAAGTAGACGTGGACCTAGAGCTCCACAAAATGCCAACTTAGATTCATGCTGATGAAGACGTTCCTTGCACACATGACATCGAGTAGGTACAAGGCCATGTAGAAAGTGGGTGCCTCCCCTTCCTTCGACATTTGAGCCTGATATACACAGATGCTAATTTTTTTTGAGATTATCGCTCCCTAGTTGAAGTTTCTCCTGGTGATCACCATTGTGTACACCAAAGGCATCCATGCTTCCGAAAACTTGGAACAATCCTTTTCTCCATATAGCTGGCAGATGAGAGTCATCAAATATATGTATGGCTCCCTCAGGTTGATTGTTCCATACTAGCCATTTCTTCGGTTAGTGAACTTATTTTACTCCTTCCACCATGAAGCCATCAACCAGATGGTGTCATGGAATTCATATAAATTCACCATGAATTCCATGTTGAGCCACTCCTCTAGGTCCTTAAGCTTGTAGTATATCTGGACTTATCTCGGGAGGAAAAATCCAACGCATCCACCATTCTCATCATTGATCAAGAAATTATTCCCATATGTATGGTTGATGAGCCATTTTAGAACATCTATGCAAGGGAAAATGAGGGTTCTTCTTGCCATCATGTGTAAATACAACCGTCAGATGTTGGGGAACACCTGGTCATCAAGTGCCCTTACATCTGGGTCACTGTGTGGGATATACTCTTTGAATTCTTCTCAGCTAATTCTATTGAAGAGATCCCCTCATTATGGGAGCGCTACCTTGGATCTGATGCTTTCCTCTGTATCACCAAAGGATGGAGTCTAGACAAAATCTTTCTTTGTTTCTGTTTTGACGACGGGTTCTGCCCTAGGGGCGTACTCCAACTGCCTCGTGGTCCCTAGAGAATAACCTTCACCTATCTAATCTTCTTTCATATTTGGTGCTCTCAACGAGCGTCTGGTGGTTTGATTTCTCGGTGACATCTTACCTGTAGCTATAACATAGTTTAGATATTGTGCAATAAAACCAGGTGCGCATATATAAATTATAACCAATGAATTGCCAGACTTGGATACATACCTATGAAGCTTGTTAAACCTGTTTTTGATAATCAAAAGGGTCAGTACATTATTGAGTCTCTCACTTTGATCCTTCAGATGCTCTGGAATTCAAATTATGCCCCGAATGAATTTGTTCAAAATGGTTCTAGATATTTAAACAGGGATGAACTTACCGTGTCGCATCAACCATTCAATTCGGGTTATGAGTTAAAATTCAACAAATATTCTTCCATATCTTCAGAGATGTTTAAACTTAAGTTTATCATGGGTTGACGATAGAGGCACGAGTGGTAATGTGGTCTATCAACAATTTCAAAATGTTATTGTCTAATCGACACATGGGGTAGAAAATAATGCGGGATCGAGCATTAATTAGTTCATTAAATGTCCAAAATTTGATCGTATCTTATACCGTTAACATCCCATTGTTTCGATCTTTCAGTTGGTGGATGGGGGGTCGAGATTGTGCTACGAAAAGTTTCATTGATATCCTCCTGTAAAATCTCTGACACTAATCAATCTTTCCGTACAGAGCTAACATGGAAAAGATGACTAGGAGGTGTGACTAGGACCTAGGGAACCAAAAATGACTCAGGATAAAACTAGACCGTATGACCCTCTTACGTGCTAAAGACACATGGCATTCGAGATCGGTGACTTCATTCGCTCATGTCAGTCAGATTTGGGAATTTCTTTAACCCATACGTTTCTAAAACCCAAACCTAACTTTCCTATGTCGGAAAGTGTCAAGGATCGGTGATCGATGATAAACCTACCCAAGTGCTCTCAGATTGGCTCCCTCAAAAAAGTCCTGATGTCGAAAACGCATCGGGGATCAACGATCAGAGATAAATTTATCGCAATCGAAATGATTGTTGTGATCTTTCTGGATTTCCCCGATCCTTGAAAAAGCACATTGGGCATTGATTATCAATGATTTCTTTACATCCTTTGTTAACGTCTGTCTTTCTCGTATTTTGCGGATGTCGAAGGGGATCGACTATCTCTTGAACATTTATGTGAATAACTTATGCAAACCAAAACCGCCTTCTGTCGATGCCGATGATAATAGTTGCTCAGCGACTGTTGTCTTTGTGTGGTTACCTTACTTACTTGAATTATTTTCGATGCCAAACCTGAGCGTGTTAGGTGCAGTGTTTAGCTGTCGATTCTTAATTCGGGTGTTAAGGTCTTTTAGACATGAGGTTTCACAAGTTCAAACAAAACTGACTAGGTGATAAGAGACACTAAAATGAAAAAAGATAAACCATTTCCAAAAATGAAATTGAGTTAGACACTGAAGAAAACAAGTGGTACCCAAAAAGTGACAAAACTTGATAGGGCTTTTAGGGTGTGTTGAGTGCTCAACAGAACCCCTTGAAAGTCAAATTCTGAATTCATTTTTTCTTGAATCTTCGTATTTTTTTCATTAACATTTTCAATATCTAACTTTATTGAATTTTAATTGAATGTGGCATGATGCAGGGTAAGAGACTCCTCTTCAAATATGGTTGTCTCTTGAGTAGCCGATTCTCTTGCAATTGTTCTACTTTCTTGTAGCCTCACCTACAAACTATATTTCTTCAATGTTTACATCAAGTTCCATATCCTTCGGGACACTTTCATTTCCAGGTATGTATTCACTTTCTCCCTCTTTATTTGTATCTCTCTTCCTCTTACTGGAAATTGGGAGTTTGTGTGGCTTCCCAAGATTTCCCTTAGGAGGATTTTGTTCTCCTTCGTCATCAGAGTTATCAATCGAAGAATTTTTTGTTCTTAAACTGAATTTTGGGGTCTTACTTTGGGTAGGCTATTTTTCTAGGAAACATTTCAGGACTATGAACTTATCTCATTTACAACTCTTCCCCATTATCTGTGATGATCAGTTGTATTGATGGTTGTCTCAATATATTCTTGCAATTTTTCCATAGGTAACCCTTGAGGGTTTTGATGGTCACCTTCTTCTTTTCTAGATAAAAATGTTTTGGAAAATGACATGATATATCCTAAAAATGTCATGTGTCATAAATAACCGAATAGGGGAGAAACCCTTTATTTCAATTTATTTCTTGAGATTGAATAAATAAATTGAATTGAGATTTCATCCATATGGGTAATTCTTTTTACAATTATTTTCCCAATTTTCCATGGTAATGGGATGAACTATTTTTTCCTTTTATTGTTAAAGAAGCGAGCACAAAATTTATACTGTTTACATATCTCAACTTTAAATATTTGATCTGAAACATAATATGGAAGTTATGAAGGTTTCTCATGTGAATAATAGAGTCTCATAACACTAAAAATTTTCATTGCTTCAAAACTTCCTTTCCCTCCTAAGATAGATGCGACTTCCAGGGATAATCTTGATGTATTTGGTCCATGAATTAACTTTTTGAAAGATGAAGTAAATAAATTGTGCACTTCATAGAAGTGATATGCAGTCTTTTGTTTCCAAAGTGTGGGGTACCACATTTTCACAAGGTCAAGTTTACATTTATCCTTTTGTTGAGCTATTTGTAGCTTAATATTTTCCTCTTATTTCTCTTTACTTAGAAATATTTTGAGTCATGGTGGGTATACTTTATTTCCAAAAGAATTATGCATTCTACAAGTCTACCTCCCTTCTCCACCACATACAAAAAGCACCAACTCTTAACCATTTTCTTGATATTTTCACAATTTCGCAGGTTGGCGGACTCGCGAGTTCATTTTTGTTTCATTGTAAATATGATGCATCAACACTTAACCATTTTTCTTCATTTTCTTTACACCGCGGGTTCTCGGGTTCCTGGACTTATGGACTCATTTTTTCATTTTTTCCACACCCACCATCCTGTGACCCCACTATTCTCTATCCTTTCTCACATTTTTCAACATTTGTTTAATGCTACCATTACAGAAAGTAACTGCTAATTGAATTTTGAAAAGGTTGTTATTAATTACACACTTCTCAAGGTAATCTCATTAAATGTGTATTAAATTCGTCATAAAAAAGAACCCAAGTCATATTATTGAGGAACATTTTATTCCAATATTCTAAAGAGTTATACAGAGAGTTCGCCAACTACACTGAGATGGACATGGGAAAGCAGTAGTTTTGTGGAGATACTTGAACCTGTTCACAAGGGAAGACTACATTTTTCGCTCATCAAGGTCTTACTAGTATTTCAAAGCATTTCCTCTACCATAAAGAAACCAGAATAATACTTGGACATCAGGTATCGCTCTAGTTGGTTGCATTCTGGAAGTGTTTGATTGCAAATACATAGTCTCTTGGTGCGTCGATAAATTTATTCAAAATCGAAGAGCAATTCTACTGCATAACAGATCCCATATCTATTTAGTGCCTTCAACTTTCAGGAAGATGTTGAAATTACCAGAGTTGATTGTTACATTCAAAGGAGACAAATATAGAAGTTTTCTAAAAGAGAAGAACAATGGAATAGAGCTTCTGTAAGAATACTTAGAAGGCCCTTCAACAATGCTAGGCGATATATCAAGAATTCAGGAAAGTTCATTGAAAAATCCCTACCGAGAAGTAGCATGGTTGTTTGCTAGAATTACAAGAAAAGATTCTACGTAAACCATTCCTTAGTTGGCTCTTTATATTTAATATTTTACAATCCAAGAAGAAGTGATTTTCGATTGGGGAAAAATCATTTCCACTAAAATTTCTTGCAACTATCAAGCTTTAAAGAAACTAAGAAGTTTTACATGGCTTCTTACTTGATTTTCTCTATTACTTACTATCATACTTTCAAGGGGTTGAAAATTGCAAAAAGGCTAAATTATAATCTTGGCTGTGTCACAATTTGGTATTAGGCCCTGTGGAGAAAATAGGTAGCTCATTTGTTTTATGAAGTATATAATGATTTTTTTTTTTCTGTTTTTAGGAAACTCATGTTTGGAGAAAATACATTTAGATTGCCATAGGAAGCATTCATTTTTCTGGATAAAAAGGGGACTATGGAAAAAACTGAAAAATATAATATTTTAAGGATCTATTACTCTCATGAAAAAACCCTATATCTTTCTTACTATCTTCCAGATAAATTATTTTTTGTCTAAGTGGCAAGGAAATACAAATCCTGGTTGCATCTATTTTATGAAAAAAAGAAGAAACAATTTATCCTTTTACCTTGGAAGGTCGATGAAATATTTCTAAGAGGAAATCCTAAAATTGATAAATATGCTACAATATTCGATCAATATAACATGAAATTTACAAAAGTGATTAAGGGTTTTGATCCTAATCATATTTTTCATGATCATATGGTATCGGTTGGATTCAATAATACACTTATTAATACTTTAATATTTGGAGAAGAAAAATGAGACAACCATAATCCTCTAGCTGAATGCATTGAAAGGAAAGAAGACAACATTGAAACTATCATAATTACCATGGACCAGTATAATAAAAATGGTAAACCATCTAATGAAATGAACACCCAATATCATATGGTTTCTCAAAAGAGCACGCAATCCAGATATAATTCCCAATCTAAAACATCTCAACAAAGAAGGTCTACAATGAATAACTCGGATGATGGAGGTGATAAAAACCCTCAACAAAATTTGGAAAAATCTCACAAGTTGAAAGTAAAAAGAAAAAGGACTAATTCCCAACAAGAAATTGAAGAAAACATACCTGAAAGGGAAATCCATATCAAAGATATGGACTTGGAAGTTGATATAGAAAATATTCATTTTCCCAATGAAGAAAATATACAACCTGTGACTAAACTCCTTGTTCAAGAAGATGATTTCTCATAGGAAGAATCATTTTCTGTACATAATGCTTTATTTGATAAAGACTCGAGAAAATTGATTTTTGAAAGAACCCCTTCAAAAAATAAAAAGGGAAAAACTTGTTCTACATTAAATCTTAGCAATATGATTCCATATGGGATCGCTAAGATTCATAAGGTTACAATGGATTCTCTTGATGTTTCAATAGATGATATGGAAGATGAAAATGTTGGACTTAAATAAATGATACAATAATTATTGGATTATTGAGAGGGGGGTGAATCAATAATAGAGCAAGTTAATCCTTTTAACCATATAATGCAAGTGTTATATCAATGTAGCATTATCATCCAATAATTGTAGATTAATTAAACAATGAACAAATGAGAAATCATACATATACAAAGTATACCCGTGTTTTTACGTGGAAACTCAAAGTGGGAGAAAACCACAAAATGATTTTTCTTATATGTCTTTAAGAATTACATTCATTGGAAGCAACAACTTCCTTTGTTTTCCAGCTGCAATAGGAAGGAGGCTCCAACCCCCTATTTTCTCAGGCTACAACCTAAGGGAAGCTCCAACTCCCCAATTCTCTGGCTACAACT